>CM069166.1:20154913-20281491 GCA_035221665.1 Okamejei kenojei | reverse complement strand
CCCCTTCCTCTTGGACTTTCCCCAAGGCCTCCCTCTAATCCGCTTTACACCTTTTTATTTCCAACTGCGCAGGACTTCAACTCGCCTGAAACCTTTCCATCTCCCCTGACTTGCTTTCCACTACCTCTCCCCCCGTTGATTGACAGCCCTCCCTCAACCGCACAACAAAACCCCACTTGGTTCATCCTGCCTAAACAATTAGTTCCCGTGTATCTAGCGCGCTGCCTCTAATGGGCTAAGGCCCACGACAACTCTCCGACACTACCTCCTCCTACTTATCCCTTGACCATGACCGCCACAGACAAGCAGATGATCTATTTATCACACACAACATTTCGATTTTTACTTCCGCTTCTCTGTCTCCCAAAGCCTCCAAGGTTATCGTCCCATCCCAGTACGGCCTGATTTATCTTCTCCCCAAAATCCATGTGTTCTGCTTCTCTTCCCACTGAATTAATTCCCCCGTTCCTTGACTCGATCCTATCCCCTCCCTGAACCAAATCCCTCCCTACCTATGGCGACACTCACACCCCTTCTTCCTTTAAACGACTTCCATTTTCCTGCCTCCACTCCTCATCTTTACCATGGTTGTCCAGGTCAACCTACATCTCCATACACCACCAGGTAGGTATTAAAGCCCTCTGTTTCCTTCCTCGACCGCATAGACCATCCACTTTCTGTCCACTAATACTCTCCTCCACCTGGCTGAGTTGGTTCCTTACCCACACATCGTCAACCTCGTCGCCTCCCACTTCCTCCAAATCCAAGGCCATGGGGCACTTGCATGGGCGCCCGCGGTGCATGCCTCTGTACCAACGTCGAACAATCACTGTTTCCAGCGCCCACTGGCCCGATTCCACACGAACTCTACCATCCGCTACATTGATACTGCACTAGTGCCGCATCCTCCTAACACATGCAGAACTCACTTGTAATTGCATCACTTCATGACTAATTTCCACTCAAATTCAACTTGTCATCTACGACATCTCCCTAACCATTTCTGGTTCGCTCACCCTCCATTGCTACCAGATACAGAATATGAACAGACAGCTACTATCAAGCCTACTGACATTCCCATAGCTAAGATGTCTCGACCCGAAACCTCACCCATTCCTTACCTTCGAGGTGCTGCCTGTCCCGCTGAGGTTACCCCCAGTATTTCGTGACTCCCATAGATATCTAGACTACACATCTTCCCACCCTGCTTCCAGATAAAGAACTCTAATCCCCTAATCCCAATTCCTCCGCTATTGGCCCCCATCTGCGCCAGATGAGCTTTCCATACAAGATCATCGAGATTTTCCTCATTTCTTTAGGAAATGGGTTCCCCCTTCCATTATTTATATAAGGCTGTCACTAGGGTCTCCTCGATATCGCTGCAGCTCCGCTCTTCCCCCCCATGTCCCCATTCACCCATCGCAATCAGACACTGAGTCCGCCCTTGTCCTCACCTTCCACCCCATCACCCCATCGCACACAGATATAATCCTCCAAACTCTGCGCCACCCTCCAATGGGATCCCACTACTGGCCACATCTCCCATCTCCACCCCTTTGTGCTTTTCTTCCAGACCGTTCCCTCCACACATCCTGGTCAACGTGTCCCTTCCACCAAATCATCCTTCCCCGAGGTACTTTCTTTCCCTGCGACCGCAGGAATTGCAACACCTGTCCCTTTACCTCCTCCCCTCGACTCCAGCCAAGCACCCCGAACAGTCATTTCTGGTGAGCTGAGGTTTAAGGCATAACCTCCTTCAACCTCATCTACTGTATCTGCTGTTCCAAGTGCAATATCTATCATCGTGAGACCAAGCTCAGACTTGCGATCGTTTCGGCATGAACACCTCTGATCAAGTCCGTCCTTAACGTAACGATCGCATCGGTTGCTCAGCACTTTAACGCCCTCCCCCTCCCGAGCTCCTCCCTCCCCCCATCACTCCCCTCTCTCACCTTCCACCTCCCCTCCTCGCATCCCTTTTAACCCATCGCGCCAACTTCCCCTCAAACTTATCCTCCAACTCCCCCTTCCCCACTCACTCCCCCCAACTACTCCCAACTCTACCCACACTCCTCCCGTCTCACACGCATCTCACCCGCAAACTCGCCCCCAATCTCCACTCTTCCACACTCCCCTCCACTCCCTCGCCCCTCCCCCTCCCAACTCTCCGCACACACTCCAATGTAACTCCCTACTCACAACGCCACTCCTCCATCCCTCCTATCTCCCACCACTCCCTCGTACTCACGCACCCAACTCCACGTCCTTTATCAGCATTAACCATTCCCAATCTGACCTTTCTCCTGGGCCTCATCCTTTGTCTGAGTGAGACCCAGAGCAAATTGGAAGAACATCCACCTCATATTTTGATTGGGGAGCTTCACACCAGCAGTATGAAAATCTGTCTTCTCTTACTTAAATAGTCCTGGGCTGAAGATGGTGTTTGACCCAAAACGTCTTTCCTCCCGGTCTTGCTCCCCAAATCTCCTGTCCCATGAGGTTATCCACTTTTTGTTCCAGCCTTCTGTTTTCATAAACAAAGCATCTGCAGGTCCCATCGTACTCGATTCTGTGCATACTACCAATCTATTCCTTTCATATTTCTTACATAACACCTCCATAAGATCACCACCTCCATCTATTGTGGTTCCAAGGAATAGAACCCAACTACTCAACCTCTTCCAATGGCGCAAACCTTCTAGTCCTGCAACATCTTGAAATCAGCTCTGGAACACTGTTTAAGCTTGACAATATCCATTAACAGGGTGTCCAGAACTGAACAGAATACTCTAAATGTGTTCTCACCAACATCTTATACAACCAACTGACCTCCAACCACAACTCTTCAATACTCTGGACTGATGGCGGCCAACAGCCAAAGCCTTATTTTGACCACCTTATCGACCGCGAACAACCACCTTTCACAGGATCATTGCCTGGTATCCTAGATCCCTCGTGCTCTACAACACTCCCCAAAGGCCTACCTTTCACTGTTAGAGCCGGCCCTTTTAGACTCCCAACAATGCAACACCTGACATTTATCGCGTATAATGTCCTTCAACCATCCTCAGTCCCACCTGGCCATTCGATCCAGAATCCTGCCGTCAATCTTTCACGACACTTTCACTATCTGCAAATCCATCCACTTTTTGTAGCATACTGCCAAACCTTGCTAATTCTTGTCCTTAATGTTCCTCCATCCAAATCATTAATGTTGTGACAACACAGCAACGTACCTTGAGCACACCCTGAGGCAACACCGACTAGTCTCAGGCCTCCAGTCCGAGAAGCAACCTTTCACCATCTCCCTCTCTTCCTCCCATGAAGCCAATTTGCTATCCCATTTAGATATCTCTCCTTGATACCACGTGATCTAACTTTCCTGATCAACCTACAGTGAACCTTGTCGAACATGCACATTACTGAAATCCATTATACAACATCGATCGCTCTCCCTCATCGTCCTTTTGTCCACGTCTTCAAAAAATCTCTCTCACGATTTTGATAAACCACACCTCCCACGTTCAAACCATGCTGACTATCCATAATCAGCCCTTGCCCCGTCCAAATGCCTGTATAACTTATTCCTCAGTAAACTTCTAGTATCTGGAGTATGGTGTACAATTTTGGTCGCCTAGTTATAGGAAGGATGTCAACAAAATAGAGAGAGTACAGAGAGATTCTAGAATGTTGCCATGGTTCCAGCAACTATGTTACAGAGAAAGGTTGAACAAGTTAGGTCTTTATTCTTTGGAGCGCAGAAGGTTAAGGGGGGACTTGATTGAGGTCTTTAAAAATGATAAAGGGATAGACAGAGTTGACGTGGATAAGCTTTTTCCCATTGAGGGTAAGGAAGATTCAAAAAGAGGACATGACATGAGAATTACGGACAGAAGTTTAGGGTAACATGAGGGGAACTTCTTACTCAGAGGGTGGTGGCTGTGTGGAATGCGAGCTTCCAGCAGAGGTGGTGGAGGCAAGATCGATTTTAAACATTTAAATATAAAGTGGATAGTATATGGACGTGAAGGGAATGAGAGGTATGGTCTGATGCAGGTAGATGGGAACTACGGGGAAAACAAATGGTCGGCACAGACTGGCAGGGCCGAGAGGGCTGTCTCCGCCGTGCTGTAATTGTTATATGGTTATATGTCTATATGGTTATACTTTCCAACTACAGATGTTTGAGCATGTGGCGTTTTTTTCCGAGACATAGTTCAGAAATGCAGAATCCTTGGAGGTAAGTTAACGTACTGTAAAAAAACAAGGGTAAAAAGACCACAATGGGAGTTAATGTATAGTCCTTCAATAAGTAGTCAAAAGATGTAAGGCACAAATTACATCAAGGAATAGAAAAGGGATGTATGAGAAAGGCAATGTTACAGTTGGTCATGGGGATTTCAATACGCAAGTAACTGGCATAATCAGGTTGGTATTGGATGCCAAGGAAAGCTATTTTGTAGAATGCCTGTGTGATGGCTGCTTAGTAGAAGCTCATAGTCGACCCCTACCTCCCTACTACACTCACCTGAGTGCTGCCCTTGTCACAGAATTCCTCACCCTGGCTGTCAAGTCAACATATTCTCTGTTTTGGCAACCTTATAACCACCAACACAATAGTCAGAGTCCAACAGCATGGAAACAGGCCCTTCAACCCAACATGCCCTATCTACGCTAGTTACAACCTGTCCGCATTTAGTCCCATATCCCTTGAAAAAAGGGGTGCATTCCTATCCATCTCTTAATGTCCAAATTCACCTATTCGTTTTCTCCAAAGATGTTGCCTGTCCTACTATAAATTACTTTAGCATTTTGTGTCTATCAAATGTCTTTAAATGTTAGTGTTATGGTGCCCTGTCTCAACTACCTCCTGATGAATCTCATTCCATATTTCCAGTTCTTCAAGTATATAAAGAGTAAAAAAGAGGCAAGATTGGACATTGGACCGCTGAAAACGATGCAGTGAAGTGATAATGGGAAAATTAAAGAATGGCAGAGGAGTTGAATAACCCCATATAACCATATAGAAACATAGAAACAAGAAATTAGGGCAGGAGTAGGCCATTCAGCCCTTCGAGCCTGCACCGCCATTCAATATGATCATGGCTGATCATCACAACTCAGTATCCCGTACCTGCCTTTTCTCCATACCCTCTGATCCCCTTAGCCACAAGGGCCTAAAACAGTGCTGTAACAATTACAGCACGGAAACAGGCCCTCTCGGCCCTTCCAGTCCATGCCGACCATTTGTTTTTCCCCTAGTCCCATCTACCTGCACTCGACCATACCTCCATCCCTTCACGTCCATAACTTTTTATGTCGATAACTTTTTTGTATCCGTCTCTTCACAGTGGAATACACCAGCAACGTGCCTGAAATTCAAGAGAGGGTAGAAGTTAGTGGTGGAGCTATTACTAGGGAGACACTGCTTGGGAAACTGAAAGGCTAAAGGGCCTGTCCCCTTGGCTGTCATTTGCGCTCACACAGATGGGGTGCGCAAAGTTTTGTAGATCACAAAACCCTGTGACGCCGCGCGCGACCGACGTCACTGCCTATGTCATCGCGCACCATGAAGCATGCATCATGACACATAAATGATGGTTTGCAAATAAATTACATAGATTATTTTATAATGGGGAGAGAATCCAGAAATTGGAGGTACAAAGTTAATCTGCAGTCGAATCGGTGGAAAGAAAGCAAACACTGGCCCTATCCCCGAACTCTATTTCCGATACATTAAAGACTTCATCATTGCTACCACCTGCACCCATGCAAGAGCTCACTGATGTCGTTAACTTTACTGCTAATTTCAATCCTGCACTCAATGCACTTGGACCATCTCCGAAATTCTCACGACTTCCATTTCTTCATCTCATTGCGCCCCGTCTCCATCACAGGAGATAAACTATTTTATTGATGTCTATTTTACATCGGAGTCACGTGAGTGACTACGTGAAGAAGAAACCCCACCGTCCAGCCGCACGTGCGTCAATTGCGTCAGTACCGCATGGCGACCAAACGACGGTTGGATTAGCAGAGCTCCTCCAGCGGTAAGTTTAAAAAAACTTGAGGTAAGTGCTAAACTTAGTTTGAATGGTTCTTTCTGTAGGTACGCTTTGGTTTCCACAGCAACTAGTACTAAAATGCAGACAGCTACGAAGATGAAGGGGAGGGTGACCCGCTAGTAAAAGTTTGGAAGACCGCGCGGAGTGCGGGTAGCGGATTGCCGCCTAGCTCACCTATATCATCGTTAACAAGGGGTTAGCGACTGCAGACATGTTGCCTGTGAGCAGCTTCGCTATGCCAGTGGGGCGTAAGGCCACTTTTGAAGTCTGCTAGCCCATTGACTCCGAGTCGGGCCAGGAGGAGTCACCTCCGCAATGGAGAGGGAGACCGTTTCTAAATGGCTAAATGAAAATCGAGGTCCTGTTGGAGAGGATACTCACAAAGGATGCACTCCGAGAGTACGAGTGATGTCCACGCCGAGCTGATGGAGAGCCTGTGCCAGCAGCATCTGCAATAGGGCTGATTTGATCGCCCCCCCTCATGGAGGAGGAGAGCTGGACGGGTCAGGGGTATACTGACACTGAACCAGTGGGTGAATTAGTACCCAGAGGATGAAGGGCATGAGGTTACAATACCTGATTTGGCTGCAAAATTTGCCATTCCCACGGACGCAGGAGAGCCGTTGGGGCAGCAGTTGTCCACGTATAAATTATTTGCTCTCCCATCAGCTCCAAGAGCTAGTATGGATGACACTATCAAGAAATATCAAAAAACAAAAAAAAATACACAAAACATGTTTAAGTCATTAAAATCAGGGTGAACATGGTGGAAGTTATGTCGGGTATGCTAATCGAAACAGGTGTGTTTTGAGTTGTGATTTGATATTGATCGATAGTGTCCAGGTGACGGTGGGAGTGGAAGAATCTTCCAGAGACGTGGGGCAGAGCAACTGAAGGTTCTGGCACCCATGGTGCTGAGTCTAAATGTGGGGACAGTTAAAAATTGCAGCTGAGGAGGAAGGAAGTGACGGGAAGGATGTATGGTAGCAGAAGGTCAGAGAGGTAGTAGGAGCAAGGTGGTGTAGGGCTTTGAAGGTCGCAGTAAAATCTTGTAGTTAATCCGGTGGTGCATCAGGCAGCCAGTGGAGCTGAGTGAGGATGGGTGTGAGGTGGTCCGATTGATCTGGTGCGGGTGATGATCCGGGCTGGCTGCTGAGTTTCTGAATGCATTGGAGGCGATGAAGAAGTTTATTGGAGGTGGCAAGTGAGGTGGGCGTTGCAGTAATCGATGCGGGATGTGACCACATCGTGGATGAGGACTTTTGTATTGTCTTTAGAGAGGGAGGAGCGGATTCTGAGATGTTGCGGAGATGAAAGTATACAGAGTGTGTGATATTGCTGATGATGTGGGGGCCTAAGGAAAATGTACTGTCCAGAATGACGCCGAGACTTTTGACATGGAGGCGTGGTATAGGGTGAGCCATCAACGGAAATGGTGAACGGGTGGGTTTTGGAGAGGGTGGACTTTGAGCCAATTAGCATGATTTCTGTTTTATTTCCATTGAGTTTTAGAAGGTTGAGTGACATCCAGTTGCTGATAGCTTGAAGACAGGTGGTGCGGGCAGTTGGGGGAAGGGAGGTGTTTGGTTTTGTGGAGAGGTAAAGTTGTGTATCATCGGCGTAGCAGTGAAAATTGATTCCAAAATGACGGAGAATATTGCCAAGAGGTTGAATATAGATGATAAAAAGCAGTGGCCCCAGCACTGATTCCTGAGGAACACCATGGATGACTGTGGCAGTTGTGGATGTGATTTTATTTCTGTGAATGAACTGTCTTCTGTCCTGAACCAAAGTAGTGAATTGTTGTTGATGCCGGTGGCAGATAAATGTTCCAGAAGAATTGGGTGGGAGATGGTGTCAAAGGTTGCTGTGAGGTCGAGGAGGATCAGGATGGATAAGTGCCGGTGTCAGCTGCGAGAAGGGAGATCATTTGTAATTTTTACCAAGGCTGTTTCAGTGCTGTGATTGTGGCGAAAACCGGACTGAAATGGTTCATAGAGGTTATTGTTTTGCAGGTGGACTTGAAGTTGTGTCGCTACTGTCCTTTCCAAAGTTTAGTGACGAGTGGGAGGTTGGAGATGGGGCGGTAGTTATTAGATTGTTTGGATCAGAACCTGTTTTTTTTTTAGAATCGGGGTGACAGAAGCTGTTTTGAGAGATGTTTGGGACAGTAGCTTTAATAGGGAGGAGTTAATTATGGACGTTATGATGGGTGAGATAGAGGGCAGAAGGGATTTAACCAAAACCAGGACAGTAGGGATGGGACAAGCAGGCAGGAGGAGTTCTTGGACTTGGTGATGAGTTTAGTTATTTCTTCGGACTGTTGGAAGCTGGAAAGTAGATAGGGTGGAGAGTGGGGAGTCCAGTGTGGAAGTCCAGGGTGGCTGTTTGTGAGCAGAAGCTGAGAAAGAGTTCAATTGGTGATGAATGCTGATGATTTTGGTACTGAGATCAGTCCAAAAACGTATTACACCGAGCGTGGAGGTGAGGTGATTTGAGTTTTCAGGAGGCTTAAGTAGTTTGTTGACAGTGGAAAATAAAGTCCGAGTTGTTATTTTCACTGTTGTTGATGATGTTGGAGTAGTAGGAGGATTTAGCAGCAGTCAGGGCATTTTTTATATGAGAGAAGATGATCTGTATGTATTTGGTGGTGAATAGTTAGTCCAGTTTTCTTTGTAAGTCTCTCTCCAGACGCCGGCCCACCATTTTCATACACCATTTTCATCAATTTGGCACACAGGGCAAATAGAGCCACAGAAGATGCCATCTCTGTGGCTCTTCACACTGTCCTGACCCACCTGGAAAGACAGGCACCTACGTGAGGATGCTCGTCTTTGACTAT
Organism: Okamejei kenojei; assembly: GCA_035221665.1. Classification (NCBI taxonomy): domain Eukaryota; kingdom Metazoa; phylum Chordata; class Chondrichthyes; order Rajiformes; family Rajidae; genus Okamejei; species Okamejei kenojei. The sequence goes on along the minus strand of CM069166.1, from coordinate 20,272,584 downwards.
AAGCTCTGCCTTCAATTACGGTCATCCCCACCAATGCTCACCACCAAATTCCACCAGCTAGGCCTCAGCTCACTGATATCGATGGATCCTGAACTTTCTGACGGAGCGACCGCAGGCAGCGAGACTGGGGCCGCACCTGTCCTCCACTATCACCCTGAGCACCGGCACACCACAGGGCTGTGTACTGAGCCCCATGCTCTACTCCCTCTTCATCCACGACTGCGTCCCTGCATTTGACAACAACACCATCGTCAACTTTGCAGACGACACAACGGTGATTCGGGCTATCACCAACGGTGATGAAACAAACTATAGAGTGGAGTGCAGAACCTGGAGGGACTGGTGCTCACGGAACAACTTGGTGCTAAACACCTCCAAGACCAAGGACTGATTATCGACTTCAGGAGGTCGCAGAATGGGGAATACGCCCCAATTCTCCATCTATGGAAACAGTGTGGAGAGGGTGTCCAGCTTCAAGTTTCTGGGCACTCACATCTCAGAGGACCTCACATGATTCACCAACAATGCTGGGCCTGGTCAAAAAGGCACAGCAATGACTGTTCCTTCCTAAGAACATTGAAACGGACTGGTCTGCCCCAACAGCTGCTGACGACCATTCTACCGCTGCACCACAGAGAGCAGCTAACGTATGGCATCTCTGTATGGTAATTTCAGCTGCACGGAGGCGGAGAGCAGAGCTCTTCAGCGCGTTCTCCACAGAGCACAACAGATTATTGGGACACCGCTACCACCTTGGAGGCACCTACCACACACGGTGCCTCAGGAAGGCCGTCAGCATCCATAAAGACTCCCCTCACCCTTGTAATGGACTGTTTGTACTACTCCCTTCCATCAGACGTTACAAGGCCTTCTACGCCGCACCACCAGACTCAGGAACAGCTTCATTCCCAAGCTATAGTGGCTCTGAACCGGCCCTGCTGAGTACCCCCCCCCCACCCCATGGACTGTCTCCCCCGGCTACGCACTTTAGTCTGTGTTGATTTTACTTCGGAGTCACGTGAGTGACTACGTGAAGACCCCGTCCAGCACGCATGCGCGACATTAGCGTTCATGCAGTGCACCCGCGACGAACGGGAGTTCAAGCGCTCCCGCTACAAATTGAAAGTCAGTCCGTCAGGTAAGTTTTACCATGGCCGTGTGTTTTTTTCTCTGTGGTCTGCTTGTTTTTTCCAGAAAGAATGAGCAAGACCAGAGGGAAGAAATCTGCAGCTCGCCCCCGTTCGTCCTCCGTTGAGGAATGTCTTTGGAGGGGGGGCAAGAGGCGGCGGGAATAACTACCGCGCCGAGCCCAGCACCGCTCGTGCTGCCTGAGCAGCGGGATGGAGGGTACCTGCAGCCAGAACCCGGGCGGTAGTGTCCGACGATTCGGATGAAGATGCCTCACCGCTCGAGAGTGGCAAAGGCAGCCGCCTAAGCGAATGGAACGGCTTTATGGAGCAATTTCTCCAGCGAGATCTGCTGAGAGAGAGCAGCAGCAGACTCGCCAAGGGAGCTCAGGCACTCCGCAGTGCCCTTTACGGCATTCTGGCCATTGCTTCACCTTCTCTTGAAGGCAGCATTGGTGACCAGGTCTGGGCTGGTCAAGAAGAGGGGTCGCTGGCTGAAGATGTCCGGAGTACGCAGGGTGTACAGGATCAGGAAGAGCTGCTGGTGTGGTCAACCGCTACGTGGCCATTCCACGAGCGGGTCGGCTTTAGAGCCGAAACTTGCAGCCAGCATTAACCACCTGTCCTCAAAACCCCTACAAGAACAGGTGGTCAATGAGGCTCTTGAACAATACAGCCCCAGAAAATTGTACATCATGAATGTACCAGCTGTAAACTGCCAAATTTGGGGGACATTTGGGCAGAACATCAGGAAACCTGGAGTTGAAGCTCCAGAAAATCCTTAAACTACTGACTGCAGGAATAACATCATATGCTCGGTCCATTGATGGGTGGACATCTCCACAAATCAGCAAGACACATTAGCTCTGCTGTGCACCACTCAATATGTAAATAAACAATGTTCGGAAGGAAATCATCAAGCCTGCCCTCAACCCTAAAATTTGCGGGACTTTTGCAAAACACCGGGTTCAGAACCTCCTATTCTGCTCTTTGGGAAGGACCTTCCGAAAAAATGAAAGACCTAGAGGAAGAATCCAAGACCTTTGGTCTCGGTGGGCAGGTTGGGACCGAGCAGACCCAACAAACCCAGGCGGCAGTACCCCACGGCTCCACCAGTCGTCGACCACCATATGGGACTGGTGAAAGCTCGGGGTACCGCAACCATTCTCCGTAAGCCTTTTTTAGGCCAGGACCAGAGCGGACCCCATGGAAAATGTGCCACCCCCCAACAACATCAACATCAACATCAACAGCACCCTCAACAGCCCAGCAGACGTCCTCATCGTCCAGCGAAGAGGCAGAAGAAGCACCAGTAACCATGGAGGTAGGTGGGTCTGGTTCCTCTCAGCATATGAGCAGTAGGGGCTCTATACTAACAGGGGGGAGATTGGGCACTTGTTTTTGGATGCATGGGAATCCATCACTAATGACAAGTATATACTCAGCAGCATTCATGGCTATAAAATTGACTTTGTTCATGAAAACATTCCGCCAGTTCAGCATATACCCCAAAGGGTATATTCACCCTCTCAGTCAAAGAGAAACAAGAGGGTCAAGCTGAACTGATGAGGTTACAAGCAAAAGGTTGTCATTGAAAGAACAAAACATGAACCTTTGGAATTTGAGTCTAATATTTTCCACTAAATCAAAAAAGATGGTGGATGTCGCATCATCATTGACTTAACTACTTTAAACAAGTCTGTTAGGTATATACATTTCAAGATGGAAACTTGTGAAACAGCCAGACTATTGGTTTCTAGAGGGTACTTCTAGCAAGCATTGAGTTAAAAGATGCCTACTACTCAGTACCCATACACAAGGAGCATCGTAATACTTAAAGTTTATCTGGATGAAACAGCTAGGGCAATTTAAAGCCTTACCAGATGGCTAACCTCCGCTCCAAGGTTGTTCACTAAAATCTTAAAACCCGCATTGGCATTATTGAGGAAACAAAATAGCATATAGTCATGGCGTACTTAGACGACATTTTTATAGTAGGGAAAAACCTTGGAGACAGCCATTTCGGCAGTAGCAGCCACCAAACGTTTGTTTGAAACTTTGGGGTTTGTCATACATCCAGATAAATCCAATTTTACACCGTCCACTACCATGGACTATCTTGGATTTACGATTGATACTGTTCGCATGATGGTAACTCTGCCGAAGGGGGGAAAGCATCAGAGTTGGCACTATCATGCCACAAACTCATGGATAAACATCAGCCAACCATACGGCAGGTATCTAGAGTTATTGGTAAAATGGTAGTAGCTTTTCCAGCTGTACAATTTGGGCCTTTGCACTATCAAAATTTTGCAAAGACAAAAGTGCATGCACTAAAGCAAAACTCAGGTCACTTTGACCGAGCTATGAATTTAACTGCTGAATCCATTCCAGAGTTACAATGGTGGACAAGGAACGTAAGGCTCAGCCCAGTCCCCATAATAATCAGCAACCCAGTATTAACCATTCAAACGGATGCAAGTGCTTTGGGCTGGGGAGCAACTAACATGCAATCCAGCACAGGGGCAGATGGACTCATTTTGAATCATCTTGCCTACAGACACGGGGTATCAACTACTTAGAAATGTTGGGTGCGTTTTAGGTTTAAAAACATATTCATCTAATGCGCATCATGCACATGTCCGGTTGCAATTAGATAATACCACGGTGGTGGCTTATATCAACCACATGGGTGGTGTAAAGTCGACATCGTGTGACAATTTGGTCAACCTAATCTGGCAATGGTGTGTCGAAAGACATATTTGTTATCAGCAACTTATTTAAGGCGCTGGAAGGAAATCCCCTTGCTGATAACCATATAACCATATAACAATTACAGCACGGAAACAAGCCCTCTCGGCCCCTTCTAGTCCATGCCGACTATTTTTTTCGCCTAGTCCCATTCTACCTGCACTCAGACCATACCTCTCCATTCCCTTCACGTCCATATACCTATCCACTTTACTCTTAAATGTTAAAATCGATCTGCCTCACCACTTCTGCTGGAAGCTCATTCCACACAGCCACCACCTCTCAGTAAAGAAGTTCCCCTCACGTTACCCCGAAACCTCTGTCCCTTAATTCTCATGTCATGCCCTCTTGTTTGAATCTTCCCTACCCTCAATGGGAAAAACGTATCCACGTCAACTCTGTCTATCCCTTTCATCATTTTAAAGACCTCAATCAAGTCCCCCCTTAACTTCTTCTGCGCTCCAAAGAATAAAGACCTAACTTGTTCAAAACCTTTCTTCTGTAACATAGTTGCTGGTACCCTGACAACATTCTAGTAAATCTCCTCTGTACTCTCTCTATTTTTGTTGACTAATCCTTCCTATAACTAGGCGACCAAAATTGTACACCTTACTCCAGAATTGGTCTTACCAATGCCTTGTACAATTTTAAACATTACGTCCCTACTCCTATATTCAATGCTCTGATTATAAAGGGCCAGCACACCAAAGGCTTTCTTTACCACCCTATCTACATGCGATTCCACCTTCAGGGAACTATGCACAATTATTCCTAGATCCCTTTGTTCCACAGCATTCCTCAATTCCCTACCATTTACCATGTACGTCCTATTTTGATTTGTCCTGCCAAGATGTAGCACTTCACACTTATCAGCATTAAACTCCATCTGCCATCTTTCAGCCCACTTTTCCAAATGGCCCAAATCTCTCTGTAGATGTTGAAAATTCTACTTCATTATCCACAACACCACCTATCTTAGTTTTCATCTGCATACTTCGTCTGATCAGGAAACAGTCAACATGGATTGTGCCTGGAAGGTAATGTTTGACAAACCTTCTTGATTTTTTTGAAGCGGTAACTAGGGGAAATTGATGAGGGTAAAGCAGTGGATGTTGTCTAAATGGATTTCAGTAAAGGCCTTTGACAAGGTTCCCCATGGAAGGTGGTTCAGAAGGTTCAATCTTTGGGTGTTAATGGCGGAGTAGCAAGATGGATTCAACAGTGGCTGAATGGGAGATGTCAGAGAGTAATGGTGGATGGCTGTTTGTCAGGTTGGAAGCCGGTGACCAGTGGGGTGCCTCAGGGATCTGTGTTGGTCCACTGTTGTTTGTCATGTACATCAATGATCTGGATGATGGGTGGAAAATTGGATAAGTAAGTTAACCATATAACATATAACCATATAACAATTACAGCACGGAGACAGGCCCTCTCGGCCCTTCAGTCCGTGCCGACCATTTGTTTTCCCCTAGTCCCATTCGCCTGCACTCAGACATACCCCTCATTCCCTTCACGTCCATATACCTACCCACTTTACTTTTAAATGTTAAAATCGATCCCTGCCTCACCACCTCTGCTGGAAGCTCATTCCACACAGCCACCACCCTCTGAGTAAAGAAGTTCCCCCTCACGTTACCCCTAAACTTCTGTCCCTTAATTCTCATGTCATGCCCTCTTGTTTGAATCTTCCCTAACCCTCAATGGGAAAAGCTTATCCACGTCAACTCTGTCTATCCCTTTCATCATTTTAAAGACCTCAATCAAGTCCCCGTTAACCTTCTGCGCTACAAAGAATAAAGGAACCTAACTTGTTCAACCTTGCTCTGTAACATAGTTGCTGGAACCCTGGCAACATTCTATAAATCTCCTCTGTACTCTCTCTATTTTGCGTTTGACATCTTTCCTATAACTAGGCGACCAAATTGTACACCATACTCCAGAATTGGTCTTACCAATGCCTTGTACAATTTTAACATTACTTCCCTACTCCTATATTCAATGCTCTGATTTGTAAGGCCAGCACACCAAAGGCTTTCTTTACCACCCTATCTACATGCGATTTCCACCTTCAGGGAACTATGCACAGTTATTCCTAGATCCCTCTGTTCCAGCAGCATTCCTCAATTCCCTACCATTTACCATGTACGTCCTATTTTGATTTGTCCTGCCAAGATGTAGCACTTCACACTTATCTCAGCATTAAACTCCATCTGCCATCTTTCAGCCCACTTTTCCAAATGGCCCAAAATCTCTCTGTAAGACTTTGAGAATCTACTTCATTATCCACAATACCACCTTCTTAGTATCATCTGCATATCTTACCTTATCCAATTTCCTGCTGGTGGTGTCAACCGCTACGTGGCCATTCCACGAGCGGGTCGGCCTTTAGAGCCGAAACTTGCAGCCAGCATTAACCACCTGTCCTCAAAACCCCCTACAAGAACAGGTGGTCAATGAGGCTCTTGAACAATATACAGCCCCAGAAAATGTACATCCTTGAATGTACCAGCTGTAAACTGCCAAATTTGGGGACATTTGGGGCAGAACACAGGAACCTGGAGTTGAAGCTCCAGAAAATTCCTTAAACTACTGACTGCAGGAATAACATCATATGCTCGGTCCATTGATGGTGTGGACATCTCCACAAATCAGCAAGACACATTAGGTCTGCTGTGCACCACTCAATATGAAATAAACAATTTACGGAAGGAAATCATCAAGCCTGCCCTCAACCCTAAATTTGCGGGACTTTGCAAAACACCGGGTTCAAACCTCCTATTCTGCTCTTTGGAAGGACCTATTCCGAAAAAATGAAAAGACCTAGAGGAAGAATCCAAGACCTTTGGTCTCGTGAGGGCAGGTTTGGACCGAGCAGACCCAACAAACCCAGGCGGCAGTACCCCACGGCGTCCACCAGTCGTCGACCACCATATGGGACTGGTGAAAGCTCGGGGTCCGCAACCATTCTACGTAAGCCTTTTTTAGGCCAGGGACCAGAGCGGACCCCATGGAAAATGTGCCACCCCGCCCAACAACATCAAACATCCAACATCAACAGCAGCCCTCTACAGCCCAGCAGACGCCTCATCGTCCAGCGAAGAGGCAGAAGAAGCACCAATAACCATGGAGGGTAGGTGGGTCTGGTTCCTCTCAGCATATGAGCAGTAGGGGCTCTATACTAACAGGGGGGAGATTGCACTTGTTTTTGGATGCATGGAATCCATCACTAATGACAAGTATATACTCAGCAGCATTCATGGCTATAAATTGACTTTGTTCATGAAAACATTCCGCCAGTTCAGCATATACCCCAAAGGGTATTCACCCTCTCAGTCAAAGAGAAACAAGAGGGGTCCAAGCTGAACTGATGAGGTTACAAGCAAAAGGTGTCATTGAAAGGAACCAAAACATGAACCTTTGGAATTTGTGTCTAATATTTTCACTAAAATCAAAAAAGATGGTGGATGTCGCATCATCATTGACTTAACTACTTTAAACAAGTCTGTTAGGTATATACATTTCAAGATGGAAACTTTTGAAACAGCCAGAACTATTGGTTTCTAGAGGGTACTTTCTAGCAAGCATTGATTTAAAAGATGCCTACTATCAGTACCCATACACAAGGAGCATCGTAAATACTTAAAGTTTATCTGGATGAAACAGCTATGGCAATTTAAAGTCTACCAGATGGGCTAACCTCCGCTCCAAGGTTGTTCACTAAAATCTTAAAACCCGCATTGGCAGTATTGAGGAAACAAAAGCATATAGTCATGGCGTACTTAGACGACATTTTTAATAGTAGGGAAAACCTTGGAGACAGCATTTCGGCAGTAGCAGCACCAAACGTTTGTTTGAAACTTGGGTCATACAAATACATGCTTGTCATACATCCAGATAAATCCAATTTTACACCGTCCACTACCATGACTATCTTGGATTTTACGATTGATACTGTTCGCATGATTGTAACTCTGCCGAAGGGGAAAGCATCAGAGTTGGCACTATCATGCCACAAAACTCATGGATAAAATCAGCCAACCATACGGCAGGTAGCTTGAGTTATTGGTAAAATGGGTAGTAGCGTTTCCAGCTGTACAATTTGGGCCTTTGCACTATCAAAATTTGCAAAGAGGCAAAAGTGCATGCACTAAAGCAAAACTCAGGTCACTTTGACCGAGCTATGAATTTAACTGCTGTATCCATTCCAGAGTTACAATGGTGGACAAGGAACGGTAAGGCTCCGCTCCAGTCCCATAATAATCAGCAACCCAGTATTAACCATTCAAACGGATGCCAGTGCTTTGGCTGGGGAGCAACTAACATGCAATCCAGCACAGGGGGCAGATGGACTCATTTTGAATCATCTTGCCTACAGACACCGGGTAATCAACTACTTAGAAATGTTGGGGTGCGTTTTATGGTTTAAAAACATATTCATCGAATGCGCATCATGCACATGTCCGGTTGCAATTAGATAATACCACGGTGGTGGCTTATATCAACCACATGGGTGGTGTTAAAGTCGACATCGTGTGACAATTTGGTCAACCTAATCTGGCAATGGTGCGTCGAAAGACATATTTTTGGTTATCAGCAACTTATATAAGAGGCGCTGGAAGGAAATCCCCTTGCTGATAACCATTTAACCATATAACAAAATTACAGCACGGAAACAAGCCTCTCGGCCCTTCTAGTCCATGCCGACTATTTGTTTTCGCCTAGTCCCATCTACCTGCACTCAGACCCATACCTCTCCATTCCCTTCACGTCCATATACCTATCCACTTTACTCTTAAAGGTTTAAAATCGATCCTGCCTCCACCACTTCTGCTGGAAGCTCATTCCACACAGCCACCACCCTCTCAGTAAAGAAGTACCCCCTAAGAAAGTCTTCCCCCCGCTCACGTTACCTCTGTGTCCCAATCTGTCCCTTAATTCTCATGTCATGCCCTCTTGTTGAATCTCCCTACCCTCAATGGGAAAAAACGTATCCACGTCAACTCTGTCTATCCCTTTCACAATCATTTTAAAGACCTCAATCAAGTCCCCCCCCTTAACCTTCTGCGCTCCAAAGAATAAAGACCTAACTTGTTCAACCTTTCTCTGTAACATAGTTGCTGGAACCCTGACAACATTCTAGTAAATCTCCTCTGTACTCTCTCTATTTTGTTGACATCCTCTATAACTAGGCGACCAAAATTGTACAACCTTACTCCAGAATTGCGTCTTACCAATGCCTTGTACAATTTTAACATTACTTCCCTACTCCTATATTCAATGCTCTGATTTATAAAGCCAGCACACCAAAGGCTTTCTTTACCACCCTATCTCTACATGCGATTCCACCTTCAGGGAACTATGCACAGTTATTCCTAGATCCCTTCTGTTCCACAGCATTCCTCAATTCCCTACCATTTACCATGTACGTCCTATTTTGATTTGTCCTGCCAAGATGTAGCACTTCACACTTATCAGCATTAAACTCCATCTGCCATCTTTCAGCCCACTTTTCCAAATGGCCCAAATCTCTCTGTAGATGTTGAAAATCTACTTCATTATCCACCACACCATCTATCTTAGTATCATCTGCATACTTCGTCTGATCAGGAACAGTCAACATGGATTTGTGCCTGGAAGGTCATGTTTGACAAACCTTCTTGAATTTTTTGAAGCGGTTACTAGGGAAATTGATGAGGGTAAAGCAGTGGATGTTGTCTATATGGATTTCAGTAAGGCCTTTGACAAGGTTCTCCATGAAGGTTGGTTCAGAAGTTCAATCTTTGGGTGTTAATGGCGGAGTAGCAAGATGGGATTCAACCAGTGGCTGAATGGGAGATGTCAGAGAGTAATGGTGGATGGCTGTTTTGTCAGGTTGAAGCCGGTGACCAGGGTGCCTCAGGGATCTGTGATGGGGTCCACTGTTTTGTTTGTCATGTACATCAAGATCTGATGATGGGATGGAAAATTGGATAAGTAAGTATGCAATGATACTAAGATAGGTGGTATTGTGATAAGGAAGTAGATCTCAAAGTCTTACAGAGAGATTTGGGCCATTTGGAAAAGTGGGCTGAAAGAGGGCAAATGGAGTTTAATGCTGATAAGATGGTGAAGTGCTACATCTTGGCAGGACAAATCAAAATAGGACGTACATGGTAAATGGTAGGGAATTGAGGAATGCTGTGGAACAGAGGGATCTAGGAATAACTGTGCATAGTTCCCTGAAGGTGGAATCGCATGTAGATAGGTGGTTAAAGAAACCTTTGGTGTGCTGGCCTTTACAAATCAGAGCATTGAATATAGGAGTAGGAAGTAATTTAAAATTGTACAAGCATTTGGTAAGACCAATTCTGGAGTTGGTGTACAATTTTGGTCGCCTAGTTATAGGAAAGATGTCCAACAAATAGAGTGAGGTACAGAGGAGAGTTACTAGAATGTTGCCAGGGTTCCAGCAACTATGTTTACAGAGAAAGGTTTGAACAAGTTAGGTCTTTATTCTTTGTAGCGCAGAAGGTTAACAGGGGGACTTGATTTGAGGTCTTTAAAATGATTGAAAGGGATAGACAGAGTTGACGTGGATAAGCTTTTCCCATTGAGGGTAGGGAAGATTCAAACAAGAGGGCATGACATGAGAATTAAGGGACCGAAGTTTAGGGGTAACGTGAGGGGGAACTTCTTTACTCAGAGGGTGGTGGCTGTGTGGGAATGAGCTTCCAGCAGAGGTGGTGGAGGCAGGATCGATTTTAACATTTAAAAGTAAAGTGGATAGGTATTATGGACGTGAAGGGAATGGAGGGGTATGGTCTGAGTGCAGGTAGATGGGACTAGGGAAAACAAATGGTCGGCACGGACTGGAAGGGCCGAGAGGGCCTGTCTCCGTGCTGTAATTGTTATTATGGTATATGTTATATGGTTATACTTACTTATCCAATTTTCCACCCCATCATCCAGATCATTGATGTACATGACAAAGAAACTACAGTGGACCCAACACAGATCCCTGAGGCACCCCCACTGGTCACCGGCTTCCAACCTGACAAACAGCCATCCACCATTACTCTCTGACATCTCCCATTCAGCCACTGTTGAATCCATCTTGCTACTCCGCCATTTAAACACCCAAAGATTGAACCTTCTTAACCAACCTTCCATGGGGGAACCTTGTCAAAGGCCTTACTAAAATCCATATAGACAACATCCACTGCTTTACCCTCATCAATTTCCCTAGTTACCGCTTCAAAAAATTCAAGAAGGTTGTCAAACATGACCTTCCAGGCACAAATCCATGTTGACTGTTCCTGATCAGACCCTGTTTATCCAGATGCTTATATATATTATCTCTAAGTATCCTTTCCATTAATTTGCCCACCACTGACGTCAAACTAATAGGTCTATAATTGCTAGGTTTATTCTTTGAACCCTTTTTAAACAATGGAACAACTTGCGCAGTACGCCAATCCTCCGGCACTATTCCCGTTTCTAATGACATTTGAAATATTTCTGTCATTAGCTCCTGCTATTTGTTACACTAACTTCCCTCAATGTCCTAGGGAATATCCTGTTGGACCTGGAGACTTATACACTTTTATATTTTTCAAAAGTGTCAGTACTTCCTCCTCTTTGAATCTCATAGTTTCCATAGCTACTCTACTCTTTCCCCTTAACTCACCCAGTTCAATATCCTTCTCCTTGGTGAATACCGAAGAAAAGAAATTGTTCAATATCTCCCCCCATCTCTTTTGGCTCTGCAGATAGCTGTCCATTCTGGTTCTCTCATGGTCCAATTTTATCCCTCGTTATCCTTTTGCTATTAATAATAGCTGTAGAAACCCTTTGGGTTTACTTTCACCTTTCTTGCCAAAGCAACCTCATACCTTCTTTTAGCCTTCCTAATTTTCTTTCTTAAGATTCTTTTTACATTCTTTATACTCCTCCAGCACCTCATTTACTCCATGCCTCCTATAATTATTGTAGATATCTCTCTTTTTTCGAAACAAGTGTCCAATTTCCCTTGAAAAACCATGGCTCTTTCAAATTTTTACTATTTCCTTTCAACATAACAGGGACATAAAGATTCTGTACTCTTACAATTTCCCTTTAAATGTCCTCCATTTCTCTTCTACATCCTTCCCATGAAACAAAGTGTCCCAATTCACTCCTTTAAAATCCTTACGCATTTCCCCCAAAGTTAGCCTTTCTCCAATCAAAAATCTCTACCCTAGGTCCAGTTCTGACTCTCTCCATAATTATATTGAAACTAATGGTATTGTGATCACTGGTCCCGGAGTGCTCACCAACGCATACCTCCGTCACCTGACCTGCCTCATTCCCTAACAGGAGGTCCAGCACTGCCCCTTCTCTGGTCGATACCTCTATGTACTGCTGCCAAAAAACTATCCTGCACACATTTTACAAACTCCAAACCATCCCGCCCATTTACAGAATGTGTTTCCCAGTCTATTTTTGGAAAAATTGAAATCTCCCACAATCACTACCTTGTGCTTACCACTAATATCTGCTATCTCCTTACATATTTGCTCTTCCAATTCACGCTCCCCATTTGGCGGTCTATAATACGCCCTAAAAGTGTTTGCTACACACCGTTCCCACTTCTCAGTTCCACCCAAATAGCCTCCCTAGACGAGCCCTCTAATCTATCCTGCCAAAGCACTGCTGTAATATCTTCTCTGACAAGCAATGCAACACCTCCCCCTCTGGTCCCTCCAATTCTATCACACCTGAAGCAACGAAATCCTGGAATATTTAGTTTCCAATCACAGCCCTCCTGCAACCATGTTTCACTGATTGCCACAACATCATATTTTCCAGGTGTCAATCCAGGCTCTAAGTTCGTCCACCTTACTTACAATGCTCCTAGCATTAAAATATACACATTTTTAGAAACCCCACCATCCCTAATCTTCAGTCTATTATCTTTTTCATCTTTCTCGCCTACATTTTGGATCCGAGTGCTTCCCTTCTCTGCCTCTTGCCCCACACCCTGACCCCTAGACCCCTCTACCCGAGTCCCTCCCCCAGCCTTTCTAGTTTAAAGTCTCTCCCAGTAGCCTTTGCAAATCTCCCAGCCAGGATATTGGTCGCCCTCGGGCTCAAGTGCAACCCGTCCTTTGTGTACAGATCATGCCTTCCCCAAAAGAGGTCCCAGTGATCAAGAAACTTGAATCCCTGCCCACTGCACCAGTCCCTCAGCCACGCATTTATCCTCCACCTCATTTCATTCCTACTCCCACTGTCAACGCGGCACAGGCAGTAATCCTGAAATCGTTATCCTTTTGGGTCCTTCGCCTTAACTTTCCCCCCAACTCCCTAAATTCTCCCCTTCAGGACCTCATCACTTTTTCTGCCTATGTCATTGGTACCTATGTGTACCACAACATCAGGCTCCTCTCCCTCCCTTATCAGAATCTTTTGGACACGTTCTGACACATGCGAGACCCTGGCACCAGGGAGGCAAACTACCATCCGGGTCTCCCGACTTGCGTCCACAGAATCGCCTATCCGACCCCCTAACTATAGAGTCCCCTATTACAATTGCCCTCCTTTTTGCTACCCTTCTGAGCATCAGGGCCGGTCTCTGTGCCGGAGGCCCGGCTGCTGTTGCTGACCCCAGCTAGGCTGTCCCCCTCCTATCCGTACTCAAACCCGAGTACCTATTTTCCAGGTGCACAGTCACAGGGGTACTCTCTAGCCCCTGCCTCTGCCCCTTGCCCTTCCTAACTGTGACCCACTTGTCTGCCTCCTGTGGTTTGGGAGTGACTACCTCCCTGTAGCTCCTCTTTATTACCTCCTCACTCTCCCTGAGAAGACGGAGGTCATCGAGCTGCTGCTCCAGGTTCCTAACACAGTCCCTTTAGGAGCCCCATCTCAACACACCTGGCGCAGATGTGGATGTCTGGAGGCTTATCAGATTCCCTGACCTCCCACATCTGACATCCAGAACAGTACCACTGCCCTGGCCTTCATACTGCCCCCCTACACAGGATACAAACAGCAACCCAATACAAAGTACACAACAAACTGCTGGGATCTGACTGCCAATCAGCTGCTTACCCTGGTCCACTTCCCACCAATCAGCGGCTTCCTCAAAAAAAAAACCCACTTTCTCCAAATGGAATGTTATGGATTTCGGTAAGCCTCTGAAAAACAAGCCCCGCGCTAGATTTTAAACCTTAACCGGTCGGGTGTCACTCCATCCCCCTCCTTCTCTTCCAACGGTCCTGTGGGCCTCTGAAAGAAAACAAGCCCCGTGCTAGATTTTAAACCTTACCGGTCGGGTGTCGCTCCTCCCCCTCCTCCTCTTCCAACGGCTCCTGTGGGGCCTCTGAAAGAAAAACAAGCCCGCGCTAGATTTGAAGCTTACCGGTCGGGGTGTCGCTCCTCCCCCTCCTCCTCTTCCAACGCTCCTGTGGGCCTCTGCAAAATGGGAACGGTATTGCTCCAAAACAGGAACTACCTACACTACAGCTTACAGCCACCAGTGTTGGGAGTTTCTGGTTGGATTACATCGGGAAGGAACTCAGCTACAGCGTCATTAATACAGCCAGGAGTGCATTGTCAGCTTATTTGGTTCCAGCAGCAGGACAACTGGCTTTGGGGTCCCATCCACTAGTGGTCAAAATCATGAGGGGCATTTTTAACACCAATTCCCCCAGACCAAGGTACACTCAGATCTGGATGTCAACATTGTTACTGACGTACCTTAGGGGATGGCCACCACCCAGGTCACTCACGCTGGAACAACTTACTCTGAAATCAGTCATGCTCATGGCAATTAGTGTCAGCTCAAAGGGTACAGTCCCTCCACCTTCTGAGGTGGACAGCATGACAGAGTCATTGGACTGTTTCACATTTCATATTCAGGGGACTGGTCAAACAAACAAACCAGGTACCCACGCCTCCAGTCCATGGAGTTCCGGGCATATTCATCTGACCCACGGCTGTGTGCCAAGGACCCATCTCACCAATTACATAGACACAACATACAAACTTAAGAGGGAGAGAAAAAGCCTTATGGATAAGCCACAAGAAGCCTCATGGTCAGGTGACGAGCCAAACCATTTCAAGGTGGCTCAAGAGCAGGTGCTTAAGTCCGCGGGAGTCAATACTAATGTTTACAAATCTCATTCCACCAGGGCTGCATCTACGTCGGCGGCTAGGCGAATGGGACGTGCCTATGGACCATATTCTGGCCAGAGCAGGATGGTCCCTCGGAAAGAACTTTCCAAGGGTTTTATAGTAAGCCGCTGGCGGAAACCTGCTACATTTGCAGACAGAATTTTTAGAGTCTGCAGCTAATATTTAATTTTAAGCCGGGGGAGCTCTCTGTTTTTTTGTTGTCATTAATAAACCTTTATTGTTCACAAACAGGTTATTGTTGATTGTAATAACATACTTCCTCCCTCTAAGGTCTTAGACAGTGAGTGAAGCATGAGCTGGTACACGGTTCGGATTCACAGAGCTTTGAAGTCTTCACGTAGTCACTCACGTGACTCCGAGGTAAAATAGTAAGATTAAATGAGAACTTACCAGTTCGAAGTTTGATCTGTATTTTATGAGGAGTTACGAATGAGGGATTACGTGCCCTCCGCTCCCACCCTCTATTATACAGATCAACTGGTAATTAAGTTCTTATTTTTTTTCTTTTTACTATATTTATTTCAATTGTTGTGTTTTTCTGTGAATCCACACCGCTGCTTTGAAGAAATGTTGCGCATGCGTGCTGGACGGGGTCTTCACGTAATCCCTCATCGTAACTCCTCATAAAATACAGATCAAACTTCGAACTGGTAAGTTCTCAATTTAATCTTACTATTTTTACTGGTCTAATGTTCGTTTTTACAAACCTTGTTCTCAGGGTATTTAAACCTAAATTTTCTTTGTCGATTAAGTTATGACATCGGATGGAAGTTGCAAACCAAATCTCGTTGCACTTATGTGCAAATGACAATAAAAGATATTATTATTATTATCATTATTATCATTATTAATCATTATTATCATTTATTATTATCATTATTATTATCATTATTATTATCATTATTATTATTATTGCCACTTTCCCCTAGCTGAATATTTCTGTTCCACATTTCCCCTAGCTAACAATAATCTATTCTACATTTTCCTTGACCTTTGTCCCTTTTGATGTCTCATTTTCACACCTTACCCTTCCATATCTCGGTGTCTTGGTGTTTAAATGAGTATTTGCAACATGCCGAATCTTCTAAGGAAGTAGAAGTTCTTTGTGATTGCTGTCAATGTGCTAGGTCCAGGACAGATCCTCAAAGATATGTCTGCCCAGGTACCACCACCAACACCGTCGATGAAGACAGGTTCGTAGATTCTCAGCCTTCTTCTAAAGTCAACAATTAGCTCCTTGGTTTTACTGACATTGAGAGCAAGGTCATTGTTCATGCATAATTCAATCAGATGATGGATCTCCCTCCTATATTCTAACACGTCATTATCTGTGAGTTGTCCAAACAACTGGTGTCACCCGCAAATTTAGTGATTGAGTTGGAATTGTCTGGCTACGCAGTCATGAGTACAAAGTGAATAACGCAGGGTACAGCTCACACAACCTTGAGATTCTCCTGTGTTGATGGTTATCAAGGAGGAAGTGTTGTTGCCAATTCCTGCCACCAGGCAGCCCCCCAACAGTTTTGTATGATTTTTGTATTTTTAAAAATTTTTAGTGCGTTTTAAAAGTCTGTGTAAATGTTCCCCGTTTGCTTTATGTGAGGGGAGGGGAAGGGGCCGGGAATTTTTTTTTCCCCCAGTTTCTTACCTTGTCGGATCATTGATCAATGTAGGCATAGTAAAATTGTAGTTCTTGCTAAGTTAAGGTAAGAAGTTGATATGCGCCATAACTAACCTCTCATAACACTTCTTCACTGTAGATTAACCATATTAATCTCTGCCAATATAAACTTCATCACATATACTATGCATGATACACATTCCACCATGCTATGTAATAGTAAGATTAAATGAGAACTTACCAGTTTGAAGTTTGATCTTTATTTTTATGAGAGTTACGATGAGGGGGATTACGTGAAGACCCCGCCAGGACGCATGCGCGACATTCTTCAAAGCAGTGGTGTGAAATCACAGATACCAGAGTAGACTAATATAGTAAGATAAGAGAGAACTTCCATACCAGTTTAAACTTTATAATAGAGGGTTTTGGGAGCGGAGGGCACGTAATCCCTCATCGTAACTCCTCATAAAATAAAGATCAAACTTCAAACTGGTAAGTTCTCATTTAATCTTACTATTTTACTTCGGAGTCACGTGAGTGACTACGTGAAGATTTCAAAGCTCTGTGATTTCATGCCCTGGAACGAGACCATGCTCACACACTGCCAATTCTGGGACGGAGGATGAACGTATTTCACACACGACACTGTGCTGAAAAACAATAAAGGTATTATTCATACCTAAAATAATATGCCCCACATTGGGTAATTTATTTTACAGAACTTAATTTTTCCTGCATACGTCTCAGGATCGCCCACGGGTTTATTATAAAGCATTGAACGCGTTCATTGCTCCACCCCCGCTGTGGCAAGGATGTGGTCCATAGGAACTCCCATCATCCTAGCGTCCGATGTAGATGCAGCCCTGTTGGAGTGAAGATTTGAAAACATTAGTATTCACCACGCACGTAATACCACCCGAACCATCTGGATATGGTTTGCACTGTGACTTAGGTGGGGCATTTATGGCTAATGAGAAAGCTCTCTCCGTGCCCATAAGTGTCTTGGTGACTATATATTGGAAAGTATGTGTCACTATGCAGGGCCGACTATCTGCAGGATAGGCCAGAACTCTAAATATTGGCCAAAGGAACCGGGTCAGTCTAGTTTAAGTACCCCTGTATGTAGCAGGTTATCTGCCATTTGTGACAGACATGACGTCCTATTCTAGCTTGTGTAAGGACTGGACCCGTTGTGCTGATCCAAGTGCCATAATCATTCCCATCTAGGATATTTAGTTTGTCCAGAGTGAGCCCCGATATTGGTGTCCATCCTCGTAACATGGTGTACTAGCTATGTCCCATATATAGGTGTATCTGGACCTGGGGGGAATAGAGTACAAATACCCCTCATTCGTTTAGGTACTAGTGGGTGTGATCCTATAAGCCAGGTGATCACGACTCCCTCTGCCCAGATATTAGCTAGGGCACTCCTTGCACAATAATGGCACTGTAACTCAATCCTTCATCGAAATGAAGGGTGGCCAGAAAAAAAACTCCACACTTCAGTGTTGGTGGTCTGAGTCATATGTAGTGTTCGTCCTGGTGCTGAACACTTCCCATTTCCTGACATATGTCAGGTACTGTCTTCTCGTGGACTCCCTGTACGACGCTAAGATGGCATTGATCATCCTGTCGGAGAGTCCGTATCCCAGAAATGGCCTGTTCAGAAACTGCTAATCAACAAGTTCATACAGTCATGGCACGGATACGTTACCGCACGGGGTGTGCCAACCTCCTTGGCCGTTGTTGATCCAGATGCAGGGTTCTGAGACATCTTTGTACTGTTGGGAACCATGGTACCGTTGCGGCATCTTGTTTAATTATTGTAAGACTCGCCTGATGAGGCAGAAGGGGAAAAATGCATAGCAAAACAAAACCCCCCCCCAATGCAGCGAGAAAATCGTCCATCGCTGCTGCCCCCTGAGTCTGGTTCCCAAGCCACATATGTTTGGTAGTTGGTGAATTAGTCCGGATGGAAAAAAGGTCGATATCTGGTGTCCCATACCGGTTATAATATCTGTAAACACTTTCCGATCCAACATCCATTTAATGTTGTCGTTGAATTTACGTGACCTGATGTCTGCCACTGTATTTAGCTTGCCTGGAAGGTAAGTGGTTGAGATCCAAATCTCTCTCCCAGACACCATTGCCAGATATTATTAGGCAAATTTATCACATGATATCGACTTTATTCATCCATATGATTATATATAGGCCCCCAGTGTGGTATCAATCTGTACGTACATGCAACTGGTGCTCATCTGAGCAGTAGGCCCTGAGTCCATGGAAACGCTCCCAGCATTTCTAGATAATTAATTCCTAGTGCTTTAAACAGAATAATTTTTGTGCACTCATCTGCCACCACAACTTGCGGTGGTATTAGTTGCTCCCAACCTTTTAGCACTGGCATCAGTCTGTAAAATGTACCCTAGGGATATAGAATGGGGTGATGGGGTTAGGATAATATGGAACATTTCTATCCACCAGTTTAATTCTAATTACTTTCCCTGGTAGTTGCATAGGCCTATTGAAATGGCTGTATGATTTTTGAGAGCTAAAATTTCCCTCTTCCAGGTTTTAATATGGAGTGGTCCAATTGTGCTGCTGGGAACGCAGCCACCAATTCCCCAATCACTCTTGCTCCTTGCGAATGGATGGTTCCCTGATGCCAGTGAGGCTTTTGCATACTCCCATCAAGTCTGTCACTTTGTTTGGTGGCAAGGTGATAGGCATATGAACAGAGTCAATAGTGAACCCCAAATAATCCATGGTAGTGAGGGTTCCAATTTTGATTTATCTGGATGTACGTTTAAACCTCTCTGTTGTGGCTGATACCACCAATGTAGCCAGCTCCAATTTTCACCTACAATGAGAATATCATCAAGGTAAGCCATGACGATATGGTTATGTTTCTTTAAGTATGCTAAAGCTGGTTTAATAAATTTGTAATAGCCTGGGTGCTGATGACAACCATTGGATAAGGCATACTACCATTGCTGTTTGTCCCATCCAGATAAATTTCAGGCATTTACGATGACCTGTGTGTGACAAACGTGTCTAATTTGAAATGGGCATACTGAACGGAAGTATTTAGTTCGGTCAAATTATAATGATACGGCAACCACCATCTTTTTAGTTTTTTATAAATATATTTGATACGAACTCTTGAAATTCTCTGATTGTTTTCTCAATCATTTTGTGTTTAGTCATAGAAACATAGAAATTAGGTGCAGGTTAGATTACCGTTAGTCTTAACAGTTCAGCATGGCCTGCTGTTCTCTCTTTTTGTGAAGTATGAACTTCCTGCTAGGCGTATGCTGAACTGGGATGGTAGTTCGTATACAAATTCAATTTTGTAATTCTGAATACTTCCGATTATGTAAAAGTTCAGAGGTAAAAGTGCAGCACACATGATGAAACAAGTGTGCAAGCGTCCCCCAACTTTAATGAATAATCGGACATGCAATGTTTTTTAAGACAACCAGACCACCTACCTCCATGGTTACCGGTGTTGTGTGGGTTGTCTCCGCAGTTGTTTCTTCTGGTATTGTGTTTGCTGCGTTGTGCGGTTGGCGCGTTTTCCATGAAGGCCGGGCTGGGCCATGGTCTGAAAGAACCGCTGTGCAGGTGGGCCGGCCTTCGAGCTTTCAAACCACCAGATGGTCTTCCATAGCACCGATGTCTGGTGGGTGTGTAGGGGTGCTGCCGCTGTTGATAGGGGGGTTTTAGAGAAGATGCTTGGCACCTTGATCAGGCCTATAGCCTTGGCCTTCCTCATGCAGGTCTTTCAACTGCTTCGGGGAGGTCCCCCAACAGCAATTTTTGGCGCCTGTGTGCTACTTGTCTTGCATAATTCCGCACTTCTTGATGATGCTCTTCCTGTAACTGTCAAATCTCCACTGAGTATTATACAGTCTGCTAGAGCATCACGTAACTCTTCAGGCAAAATCAACCCCATCAGTTGTCCTGGTACTGCTGTGATTTTAGCAGCCAGCAGTTTCCTCTGGAGCTTCACCTCTTGGCTCCTATTAGATGGGTCTCCTGTTGCCCCAGATGGGGTCATAGACTGCGGTACTTTAAGAGAAATGGAGTTCTCTGGAGCAATGTACTTCCCAGCCATAAAGTTAATGGCTTGCTCCTGTAGCTGGTTTGTAGCCATGTATTTTTCACTGGCTTGCAGCTTTGTTAGGCAGTCCTTCTTGAGTTGATACAGCATGTGTCCCACAATCTTCTGCTGCTCTCTCTTCTGGCACCCCTCACAGTTGACTGTTCAGCATTGCCCCTTCTTCAGGGTCAGCCCAAGCTCCGACCCCTAATGCTACCCTGCGAAGAGGGTGGAGACATTTGGCAGTCCTTGAAAGGATCCTGCCGTGGGTCTGGCGGAGGACCCCACTGTGACTCTGACCCCTGCATAAGCAGGTCACGCTGGAGCACTGCTCCCCACCCGCTCCCGCGGGAAAGAAGCCCGCCGTCGCTATCTGTCAACGGGGTGTCTTCAGGTCCGGACCCAGCCGAGTCAACGGAACCTGTCCGACTTCCGGGTGGTTTTGCCGCCGACCGCGGCGCACCTGCGGTCTGTAGCGGCGAGAAGCGGGAGCTGCTGGCAGCACCTGCAGCTCTGGAGATGACGGCACGCTTGCTGGCTGCTTCCACAGCAGCGGTATCAGCTGCTGCTCTCCCCTGCGCGACTCCATGGTGCTTCCTCCTGACAAAAGAAATTACACCGAGTCGCCACGCTCACCAGAAAAGGTAAGACTTACCTTCAAGTCATTTTTCAAAATTCGCGCTGGAGAGCGACGCTCCTCCCGACTGTCGCTTCCGCAATGCGTTCGACGATATGTCGCGCATGCGTCCTGGCGGGGTCTTCACGTAGTCACTCACGTAGTAAAATCCTGCTGGGACTAGAGTAAGGAATGCAGTTATACTGATATCAGCCCTGCTTGTCCCTAGCTCGTCAGTCTGTAAGATGGCACCTATGCAGTACTATGTGTCATTCTCTCTGCATACGTTTTAATAAAGCCTTGTGGTTTACCTAACACTTTGAAATGGAGTGATTACAAAATATGGTTGTCAGAGGTTTTGAACCATTTTCTTTCTCCATTTCATTTGCCTGAATTTATTTTAGTTTTATATTTTTTGTACCGTCTTCTTTCCATGGCTAGGAGCCTTTCTTAATCCTGAGCCGCTAGTGTTTTGATGATGCATCCCGCTGATGTACAAAGCTTTCATTCTCATCAATGTGGCGGGCACCGAAGCCACACGACGGTACAGGATTTTAACTAATGCACCAGCTGAGCTTAATGATGCGGGTGACATTGTGACCCTGTGGAATCTATTCAAGACCCAGTGTGCCTCCTTGGAAAGTTCTGACAGCTATGCAACTGCGAAAACAAACTTGGTCATGGAGCACACAGATTCTTCTCACGTAACCCAGAAGGAAGGCGAATTAGTCGAATTCCTACATCAGTGCCTGAAGAGCATTGCTGGCGGATGCCAATTCAGTGATCTCTGTGACAACTTCATCCATGGCAGACTCGTGTACGGCATCCTGAATGACACGGTGAGAAATGAGTTACTCCAGGACGAGGAGCTCACTCTAGTTAAAGCCGATCATGCCTGTCGGGTTGCTTAGCTAACATACACCTAAAAACCAAGTCTCTAGGACCCGGACCTCTCTCCACGTACAGTGTTCAATTCGTTCTACAGATATCCACACCAGCCATCGGCTGCGCCAAGTAAAGCTACCATCAAAATGATTAATAACTTGCACCAATTATGGTGGCTCACATTCAGGGGCCTCTGAAATGTGCCCTGCTTTCGGGAAAATTTGCATTATTGTAAAAGGAAAAAAAAAAAAACGTTATTCGCTGCTGCCGCTCTCGTGAGAACAAAGTCGAGACAAGACAATCTCTCCATGTCCTTCAACCCACACTCTCCGCACCCCACTTGAGTTCCAAGCTGCCAGCCTCAGCATACATTCCTTGTCAGATCGTCATGTAAGCACAAGGATCCCATAACAACGCTTCAGATCAACAATGCCACGGTTATTGCAAAAATCTACACCGGGCTAATGTAATGTTTTGTCCTTATCGGATTTCAAAAGAGTTCGAAAATCCGAAGTTGTTAGAAAAAACAAGTGTCAAATTACTCCCATTTGGGGAAGGACAGGTACCAACCAGGTCGGAAGAGTGGAACTGCAATGTTATCTGGCTTCACGTCTATACAACCTGGACTTTTTAATTGTCCATGGGAACGTAGCCCCTCTGCTGGACATCGATCATGCAATGACCTGGGTTTGGTCACCTTCGGCAAAACTGTACACCAGCTCACCCCCAAGGTCCTACTCAACAGTTGCTCTCACAGTACAAAGACCTCTTTTATAACAAACTTGGCGAAAACTTCCCCACAAGCACACCATTGTAACTGACCCAGAGGTCGCGCCAGTTGTCCGTACCCCTCACCAGGTCCCCCATGCTATGCAAGACCTCGTTCAGAATGAACTTAACAGGATGGAAACTCTGGGTGTGATTGCCCCCGTCAATGATCCATCTACCTGGGTCTCGACCATGGTTGCAACAACCAAGAAAAACAAAGATGAAATACGAATTTGTGCCAATCCCAAGGATTTTAATACTGCCATTAAAAGTACACACCACCCGATGCGCATGATGGAAGAAGTCACGGCCAACCTGGGAAAGGCAACAGTATTCTCAGTAAAATAAATCATTCTGGCAGATTCCACTAGACTATGAATCCTCATTGCTGACCACGTTCGTCATACCTTTCGGACGCTACAGATTTTTACGCATGCCATTTAGAATAAACTCAGCTAGTGAGGTCTTCCAAAGCACCATGGAGCAGTTATTTGCTGGATACCCATGTGCTATCATTGTAGATGACATTCTAGTTGCTGGACAGAACGTCTGGATGCACGACGCAAACTTAACGCTGGTTCTGGACCGTGCCAGAGAAATCAACCTCATGTTCAATCCCCAAAAATGCAGGTTCCGGGTC
Organism: Okamejei kenojei; assembly: GCA_035221665.1. NCBI lineage: Eukaryota > Metazoa > Chordata > Chondrichthyes > Rajiformes > Rajidae > Okamejei > Okamejei kenojei. Next base: position 20,248,917 of record CM069166.1, on the reverse strand, counting down.
AACGAAGTGAACTATGTGGATCATGTATTCACCAGTGATGGTCTCAAACCAGACCCCTCGAAAATCATCGCTATCAACGAGCTGCCAGTGCCCATGGACGTGACTGCATTACAACAGTTTCTTGGCATGGTAAACTACTTCGGAAAGTTCATCCTGAACTTCAGCGAACTCTCTGCCCCACTAAGGCAACTGACTCACAAAGGACACAAACTGGGGTACACAAAAAGCTGGAGAAACTCAAGCGGGTGCAGCAGCATCTAAGGAGCGAAGGAGATAGGCGACGTTTCGGGTCGAGACCCTTCTTCAGACTGGTCAGGGATCAGGGAAACGAGAGATATATACGGTGATGTGAGAGATAAGAACAATGAGTGAAAGATATGCAAAAAAGTATCGGTGATAAAGGGAACAAGCCATTGTAAGCTGTTTGTGGTGTGAAAATGAGAAGCTGGTGCGACTGGGGTGGGGAGGGAGATAGAGATAGAGGGAATGCCAGGGCCCGAGGGCTGAGGGAGAGGTGGGAAGGGGGAGGATACACAAACTGGTCTTGGCACGACCACCCAGCAGAGGCATTTGACTCTCTTAAGCAGCAGATGTCCCTGCACTCCAACACTCACTTACTTCGATGCCAAGCTATCTGTCCATTTTAACTTGCGACCCCTCCCAATATGGACAAGGAAGCAGCCTGTCTCCAAAATGATGGTAGTGGCCCAGACCCATGTTCATATGCCTCCCCCGCACCATGAATGAAACAGAAACAGCTCTATCACAGAATTGAGAAGGAACTGCCAGCTGTGGGTCTTTGCCTGCAGAAAATTCAATGACTTTATTTTCGGCAACCCTGTCACTGTTGAAACTGACCACCAGCCCGCTGGTCAGCATTCTGAAGAAGCCTGATGCATGCCGCCCTGCACGCCTTCAATGTATGATGATGGTATTACAAAAGTACACTTTAGACTGGTTTAGCAAACGCGGAAAAGGATATGCACCTATCTGCCACTCTGTCAGATTGGGGTGACAAGCCCCGCGCGACACCTGCGAGAAACACCTGTCGGACGATATTGGTTTTGTTTGTTATGATGTCTCCTCCCTACCCATCCTTGTGTCTGGACCGATCTGGCAGCACAAACAGCTGCAGATGACACCCTACAGTCACTTTCCTCTTCATCCGACGCAGATGTCCAGACAAGCAATACACGCCACAACCCCCGATTCGCCCATTTTACCCTGTTCGTGATGAACGAATACTTCAGGACAGCATTGTGGTGAAAGGACCCAAGGCAGTTGTGTTCCTGCACCTCTGCAAAACAAGTATTACAATGCCATCCACGGAGGGGTCATCCCCGGTGTGGAGGCAACTGTTCTGAGAGCAAAGATTAAATTCTTCTGGCCTGGAATGTCCCCGCTTTGTATGTGAGAAAGTCAAGTCCTGTGCAAGTAATGCAACAGCCTAGCACCGCACCAACCCAAACAGCCCCTTCTAATTGCACCCCAAACCTGACTTGCCATGCTCCACTGTTGCAACTGACATTTTCAAGTGGCATGGCAATCAGTAACCCTGTCGCCTGGTCGGACTCATACTCCGGAAGGTTAGAAGATCGCCCTACTCCGCGGTCCAACCTCTGCCATGGTTCTTGAAAAGCTGGCACGCCTCTTTTTCTGTCCACGGGCTCCTGTTCATCTTCTCTCAGGGAAGAGGAAAACAGGGAACTGTGGACCAGTTAGCCTGACATCGGTGGTGGGGAAGATGCTGGAATCAATTATAAAAGATGAAATAGCCGCACATTTGGATAGCAGTAACGGAAGGATCGAGTCCGAGTCAGTATGGATTATACAAAGGGGAAATCAAAGGGGAATTTTTTGAGAATGTAACTAGAAAAATGGACAAGGGAGAGCCAGAGGATGTGCCTGACTTTCAGAAAGCATTTGATAAGGTCCCACATAGGAGATTAAGTGGGCAACATTAGGGCACATAGTATTGGGGGTAGAGTGCTGACATGGATAGAAAATTGGTTGTCAGACAGGAAAACAAAGAGTCGGGATTAACGGTCCCTTTCAGAATGGCAGGCAGAAACTAGTGTGTGGTACCAAGCAAGGCTCGGTGCTGGGGCCGCAGCTATTTACAATATACATCAATGATTTGGATGAAGAGGATTCAAAGTAACATTAGCAAATTTGCAGAGTGGACACAAATCTGGGTGCAGTGTGAACTGTGTGAGGAGGATGCTGTGAGAATGCAGGGTGACTTGGACAGGTTGGGGGAGTGGGCAGATGCATCATGGCAGATGAAGTTTAATGTGGATAAATGTGAGGTTATCCACTTTGGTATCCAAAACAAGAAGGTAGATTACTATCTAAATGCCATCAAGTTGGGAAAGGGGAAGTACAATGGGATCTGGGGGTCCTTGTTCATCAGTCTATGAAAGTAAGCATGCAGGTACAGCAGGCAGTGAAGAAAGCGAATGGCATGTTGACCTTTATAACAAGAGGATCGAGTATAAGTGCAAAGAGGTCCTTCTGCCAGTTTGTACAGGGCCCTAGTAAGACCACACCTGGAGTATTGTGTGCAGTTTTAGCTCCCCTAATTTGAGGAAGTAAATTCTTGCTATGTGAGGGAATGCAGCATTGGTTTACAAGGTTAATTCCCGGGATGGCGGGACGGTCATATGCTGAGAGAATGGGAGCGGCTGGGCTTGTACACTCTGGAGTTTAGAAGGCTGAGAGAGGCCCAGGAGCTGTTGGAGCAAGAAGAGGAGTCTCCGGGAGGTGAGTGATAAAAATCCGAGCACTGGGGCTTTTGCTTTAACAGGCCCAGGAGCCGTTGGAGCAAGAGGAGGAGTTACCCAAACCTGTAACGTTCCACACAGTGTTCTGGTGGAAGCCGCTGATTGGTGAAGTCGGACTGGAGGAAGCAGCTGATTGGGTGCAACCCCTGGTTTGCATTAAAGGTAAAGTGAGTTAAATGTGAAGTGAGCTAAAAGGTTCAGTGAGCTAATGGGTACAGTGCTTTTTAGTAAAGGTTTTGTTTAAAGGATTAAGATTTTTATAGTGTGAGTGATTTAATTTGGGGGCAAGCCATGTCATTGAGATAGGCCCCCAATGGTTTGCTCATCCTACAACATGTTGGGGATAGATCAGGGTTATGGGTCGGTGCCCCTGGTGACTACGTTTGCAGGAAGTGTGTCCAGCTGCAGCTCCTGGCAGACCGCATTGAACGATTGAGCTGTGGTTGGATTCATACTCGGAGCATCCACGATGTGAGAGAAACTCGCGAATAAACACGTACACGTGAGTTGGTCACAAGAAACCGCAGTTAAGCGGCCAGAAAGGGATAAGGTGGACCATTATCCAGCGTGGCAGTAGGCAGGTAGTGCAGGAGTCCTCTGCAGTCATCTCCCTCCTAAACAGATATACCATTTTGGATATTTGTGGGGGAGATGGATCATCAGGGGAAGTCAGCAGCAGCCAAGATCATTGGTGGCTCTGCGGCACAGGAGGGAGAAAAAAGAGTGGAAGTGCTATTGTAATAGGGGATTCAAATAGTAAGGGGAATAGTCTGTTTTTTATTTTATTTTTGTCTTTTTGGTCTGTTTTAGTGATTAATTTTGGTTTAATTAGGCTGTGTATGTGTGTGGGGGGGAGGGGTGGGGGTGGGAGAAACAGGGTTTTATTCTCTCTCCCTTCGAGGGGATGCGACTTTTCTTGTCGTATCCCCCGTCACAGTCTTCCGTCTGTGCTGAGGCCCTAATGGCGGAGCTGGCAGGGCCTCGGAGCTATGGCGGCCTTCCAGCTTCCAGCAGCGGCGGCGGCACGGCTTCAGAGCTTTTCAGCGGCGACCTCGCTTCCGGGCTGGCGGTGCTCCATCGGCGGCCTGGCTTCGGAGCTGCGGTGCTCCAGCGCGTTCCGGTGGCGCCTGGCTTCAGAGCTGTGTGTACTCCACAGCGCGACCTGGCTTCGAGATTCTTAGACATTTGCATTCCCACCACAGTGAGGAGGTGCCTGGTGAACTCACTGTGGTGGATGTTAAATATGTGTTTATTGTGTGTTTTGTGTTTTTATTATATGTTATTGAATAGTAGGAGCAGTAAATCGAAAGGGTTTCTACAGCTATATTAATAGCAAAAGGATAACGAGGGATAAAATTGGACCATTTAGAGAGACAGAATGGAGAGGCTATCTGCAGAGCCAAAAGAGATGGGGGAGATATTGAACAATTTCTTTTCTTCGGGTATTCACCAAGAGAAGGATATTGAACAATGTGAAGTAAGGGAAAAAAAAATGTAGAGATAGCTATGGCAACTATTAGATTCAAAAGGAGGAAGTACTGACACTTTTTGAAAAATATAAAAGTGGATAAAATCTCCTGTCCTGATAGGATATTCCCTAGGACAATTGAGGGAAGTTAGCTGTAAGAAATAGCAGGAGCTATGACAGAATATTTCAAATGTCATTAGAAACGGGAATAGTGCCGGAGGATTGGCACACTGCGCATGTTGTTCCATTGTTTAAAAGGGTTTCAAAGAATAAACCTAGCAATTATAGACCTGTTAGTTGGCGTCAGTGGTGGGTAAATTAATTAATGGAAAGGATACTTAGAGATAGATATATATAAGCATCTGGGATAAACAGGGTCTGGATCAGGAACAGCCAACATGGATTTGTGCCTGGAAGGTCAAGGTCATGTTGACAAACCCTTCTTGAATTGTGTTGAAGCGATACTAGGGAATAATTGGAATGCGGTGCTATTGAGGGCTAAAGGCAGGGGTCTAGTGATCGTGTTGTCCTATATGGTGTTGGATTTCAGTAAAGGCCATTTGACAAAGGTAACCCATCATTGAGGTTTGGTTGAAAGAAAAGGTTGGTTCAAGACGGTTCAATCTTTGAGGTGTTAATGGCGGAGTAGCAAGATGGATTCAACAGTGGGCTGAATGGGAGATGTACAGAGAGCAATGGTGGACTGGCTGTTCGTCAGGTTGAGAAGCCGTTGACCAGTGGGGTGCCTCAGGGATCTGTGTGTGTGCGTTCCACTGTTGTTTGTCATGTACATCAATGATCTGGATGATGGGGTGGAAAATTGGATAAGTAAGTATGCAGATGATACTAAGATAGGTGGTGTTGTGGATAATGAAGTAGATTTTCAAGTCTACAGAGAGATTGGGCCATTTTGGAAAAGTGGGCTGAAAGATGGCAGATGGAAGTTTAATGCTGTTAAGTGTGAAGTGCTACATCTTGGCAGACAAATCAAAATAGGACGTACATGGTAAATGGTAGGGAATTGGCAGGAATGCTTGTGGAACAGATGGATCTAGGGAATAACTATGCATAGTTCCCTGAAGGTGGAATCGCATGTAGATGGGGTGGTAAAGAAAGCCTTTGGTGTGCTGGCCTTTATAAATCAGAGCATTGAATATAGGAGTAGGGAAGTAAAATTAAAATTGTACAAGGCATTGGTGAGATCAATTCTGGAGTATGGTGTACAATTTTGGTCACCTAATTATAGGAAGGATGTCCAACAAAATAGAGAGAGTACAGAGGCGATATTTACTAGAATGTTGCCTGGGATCCAGCAACTATGTTACAGAGAAAGGTTGAACAAGTTAGGTCTTTATTCTTTGGAGCGCAGGAGAAGGTTAATGGGGGGACTTGATTAGAGAGGTCTTTAAAATGATGAAGGGATAGACAGAGTTGACGTGGATAAGCTTTTCCCATTAAGGGTAGGGAAGATTCAAACAAGAGGGCATGACATGCTGAATTAAGGGACAGAAGTTTAGGGGTAACGTGAGGGTGAACTTCTTTACTCAGAGGGTGGTGGCTGTGTGGAATGAGCTTCCAGCAGAAGTGGTGGAGGCAGGATCGATTTTAACATTTAAAAGTAAAGTGGATAGGTATATGGACGTGAAGGGAATGGAGGGGTATGGTCTGAGTGCAGGTAGATGGGACTAGGGGAAAACAAATGGTCGGCACGGACTGGAAGGGCCGAGAGGGCCTGTTTCCGTGCTGTAATTGTTATATGGTTATATGGTTATATGGTTATATGGTTATGACTGCATGGTAACGAAAATTCATTCAGACCGAAAGGTCTGAATGACAATAAAGGATAACCTAATCTAATCTAATCTGAAGATAGTCATTTCTGCGGCCGCAAACATGACTCGAGGATGGTATGTTGCCTCCCTGGTGCAAGGGTCAGGGATGTCACTGAACGGCTGCAGAACATTCTGGAGGGGGAGGGTGATCATGGGGAACAACGACATGGCGGACGAATTGAATAACTACTTTGGTTCTGTCTTCACTAAGGAAGACATAAATAATCTGCCGGAAATAGCAGGGGACCGGGGGTCAAATGAAATCCAGGTTACCCGGGAAGTGGTGTTAGGTAAATTGAATGGATTAAAGGCCGATAAATCCCCAGGGCCAAATAGGCTGCATCCCAGAGTACTTAAGGAAGTAGCCCCAGAAATAGTGGGTGCATTAGTGATAATTTTTCAAAACTCTTTAGATTTCTGGAGTAGTTCCTGAGGATTGGAGGGTAGCTAATGTAACCCCACTTTAAAATAAAGGAAGGGAGAGAGAAAATGGGGAATTACAGACCAGTTAGTCTAACGTCGGTGAGTGGGAAAATGCTAGAGTCGGTTATTAAAGATGGGATAGCAGCACATTTGGAAAGTGGTGAAATAATTGGACAAAGTCCAGCATGGATTTTATGAAAGGTAAATCATGTCTGACAATCTTATAGAATTTTTCGAGGATGTAACTAGTAGAGTGGATAAGGGAGAACCTGTGGATGTGTTATATTCTGGACTTTCAGAAGGCTTTGAACAAAGTCCCACATAAGAGATTAGCATACAAACTTAAAGCACACGGTATTGGGGGTTTCAGTATTGATGTCAACAAAATAGAGAGAGTACAGAGTAGATTTAGTAGAATGTTGCCAGGGTTCCAGCAACTATGTTTACAGAGAAAGGTTGAACAAGTTTAGGTCTTTATTCTTTGGTTAAGGGGGGACTTGATTGAGGTCTTTAAAATGATGAAAGGGATAGACAGAGTTGACGTGGATAAATTTTTTCCCATTGAGGGTAGGGAAGATTCAAACTAGAGGCATGACATGAGAATTAAGGGACAGAAGTTTAGGGGTAACGTGAGGGGGAACCTCTTTACTCAGAGGGTGGTGGCTGTGTGGAATGAACTTCCAGCAGAAGTGGTGGAGGCAGGATCGATTTTAACATTTAAAAGTAAAGTGGATAGGTATAATGGACGTGAAGGGAATGGAGGGGTATGGTCTGAGTGCAGGTAGATGGGACTAGGGGAAAACAAATGGTCGGAACGGACTGGAAGGGCCGAGAGGGCCTGTTTCCGTGCTGTAATTGTTATATGGTTATATGGTTATATGGTTATGTGGATAGAGAACTGGCTGGCAAAGAGTAGGAGTAAACGGGTCATTTTCCAGAATGGCAGGTAGTGACTATGGGGTACCGCAAGGCTCAGTGCTGGACCCCAGCTATTTACAAGATATATTAATGATCTGGATGAGGGAATTGAATGCAACATCTCCAGGTTTGCGGATGACACGAAGCTTGGGGGCAATGTTAGCTGTGAGGAGGATGCTAGGAGGCTGCAAGGTGACTTGGATAGGTGGGTGAGTGGGCAAAGGACAGATGCAGTAATAATGTGGATAAAATGTGAGGTTATCCACTTTGGCGGCACAAACAGGAGGGTAGACTATATCTGAATGGTGGCCGATTAGGAAAAGGGGAGATGCAACGAGACCTGGGTGTCATGGTAACACCATCATTGAAAGTAGGCATGCAGGTGCGCAGGCCGTGAAGAAAGCGAATGATATGTTGGCATTCATAGCAAAAAGGATTTGAGTACAAGAGCAGGGAGGTTTCTACTGCAGTTGTACAGGGTTTTGGTGAGGCCACACCTGGAGTATTGCATACAGTTATGGTCTCCTAATCTGAGGAAAGACATTCTTGCCCTAGAGGGAGTACAGAGAAGGTTCACCAGACTGATTCCTGGGATAGCAGGATTTCCATATTAAGAAAGACTGGATAGACTCGGCTTGTACTCGCTTGAATGTAGGAGATTGAGGGGAATCTTATACAGACTTATAGAATTTTTAAGTGGTTGGACAGGCTAGATGCAGGAAGATTGTTCCCGATGCTGGGAACTCCAGAACAAGGGGTCACAGTTTAAGGATAAGGGGGAAGTCTTTTAGGACCGAGATGAGAAGATAATTTTTCACATAGAGAGTGGTGAGTTTGTGGAATTCTCTGCCACAGAAGGTAGTTGAGGCCAGTTCATTGGCTATATTTAAGAGGGAGTTAGATGTGACCCTTGTGGCTAAAGGGATCAGGGGGTATGGAGAGAAGGCAGGTACAGGATACTGAGTTGGATGATTAGGCATGATCATATTGAATGGTGGTGCAGGCTTGAAGGGCATGAATGGCCTACTCCTGCACCTATTTTCTATGATTATATGATCTATTGAAACATATAAGATTGTTAAGGATTTGGAGACGCTAGAGGCAGTAAACATGTTCCCGATGTTGGGGGAGTCCAGAACCAGGGGCCACTGTTTAAGAATAAGGGGTAAGCCATTTAGAACGAAGACAAGGAAACACTTTTTCTCACAGAGAGTGGTGAGTCTGTGGTATTTTCTGCCTCAGTGGGCGGTGGAGGCCGGTTCTCTGGATACTTTCAAGAGAGAGCTTGATAGGGCTCTTAAAGATATGCGGATTCAGTGGATATGGGGAGAAGGCAGGTACGGGTACTGATTGTGGATGATCAGCCATGATCACATTGAATGGCGGTGCTGGCTCGAAGGGCCGAATGGCGTATTCCAACACTTGTTGTCTTTTGTCTGTTGTCTAATGTCTCTCCGACAATGGCAGCCAGTTAGCATTTCCAGAACTTCGCTAAATGCTGGGATTTTCGCCACATCACCAGCAGCCCTGAGTACCCGCAGTTCAATGGTTTGGCCAAACGTGCACTGGAAAGTGCGAAACAAATGATGGAACGGTCCCATCAGGCCAGTTCCGACGACTATCTCGACTTACTCCAACTGACGGAACATTTCGCGTGATCCTATTCTGGGTTACCCTGCCCAGCTCCTTATGTTGACGGCAGACTCGCACTGCGCTACCTATAGCAAAACAGATGTTGCAACCACAAATTCGTGCCCCAGCAGTGATCCAGTCAAAACTCCAACAATGACACGATACCCAGAAAAAATACTATAACAAGTCAAACACACTGCTTCCACCTCTGACCAAGGAACAGGTTGTCCTCCTGCAAACACCAAGAAACTACGACCGGCTGGGCATCATTCAAGGCACTGGTCCTGCATCACGCTCTTACTTGGTCAGTGTTGATGATGCCACCTACATACCCAACAACACCTTTGCCCCGTCAAAGAGTCGGTGCCGCCTCGACACTATCCTGACTACACAGCTGTGGCTCCTCCATGGTCCAACGGTTCCAATTCCACAGTCCCACAACTGCCTGCTGACCCCGGACAAAGTGCTTTGCCTGCTGATTCGCCTGCCCGGCCGCTGCCAAGGTCTCTATCCTTACCCTCAACACCGGTCAGACCTGTGGTATCACTCCCTTCTTCTATTCAATCTCCGGTGAAGGGAGAAAACCATGGATATCGTATGCATGCAGGTCGCTTCTGCAGGACAAATCCAAAGTACTTTGAACTGTCTTCTCACTTGCTGCTCGCAGCGCACAGTACATAAAGTAAAGTGCACTCCCTCATATTGGAGTTTTTTCCTATATACTCCACTGTATGCTTGTTTAGTTTATAGTTTGCTTCTTTAAGAGGAAGGATGTAGATTTACCATATTAATCTGCTAATATAATCTTTATAATTCACTATGCATGATACTCATTCCACCACGCAATGTAATTTTCTTTATTAGAATTAATGTACATTACAATGATATAAGCCAAAAATATCATAATACATTTCAAGAAAAGAAAAGAGGAGGAGGAGGAGAAGGAGAAGGAGAAGGAGAAGGAGAAGGAGGAGAAGGAGAAGGAGAAGGAGAAGGAGAAGGTGGTGGTGGTCAGATAGGATAGTAAGTGTGTGAGAGTCGTCAGGAAGAACCCATAGAAGCGTAAGACACAAGAAAGAATAAAAAAGAAAACCAAAGGAAAAGAAAGAAAAAAATAGAAGACAGAAAATATGAGAAAGTAAAATAAGATAAGATAAAAGGGATGTACCTACTTCGTATCTTACACACCCCCTCACCAGGTCATGATACCATTTATTTTCAGAGTTGTGTTGCTCCCTATGCTTGTAATAAGTCAATAAATGGAGACCAAATCTTTTGAAAATTTTCTGATTTGCCTGCTAGGAGGAATCTCATATCTTCGAGGTGCAAACATTTCGGAACATATTTGAAATCCACATTTTTATTGTTGGTGTGGGAGCGTTTTTTTTCCAGAATTTTAAGTATTAGTTTTTTTGCCATTATTAAGCCATAATTAAGGAAGCTCTTTTGGAACGGGGGGAAGTCAGCTCAAAGCTGGCTTCCCATTGTTCCAAAATAATTAATTCTGCATTTGGTTTCAATTTTATTTTGAATAATTTTGTAAAAATTTCAAAGATTTTGTTCCAAAATTTTTGGAATTTAATGCAAAAAACGAAGGAATGCGCAAATGGTTGCTTCTTGGGATAGACATTTATCACAAATTGGGGAGACATTTGGAAAAAATTAACTTATTTTAGTTTTTGAATAATATAGTCTATGTAAGGTTTTAAATTGGATTAAAATATGTCTTACATTGATCGAGCATTTGTGCACATCCCAAACTCTCATTTGAGATTTTTTATAGATAGTTCTTGTTCCCAAACTCTTCTAATTCTATCAGATGATGGTATTTCTATATTTAGGATAATATTATACAAGTATTATATTAAATTAGTTGAATCTGCCTTTATATTCATTGCTTCGTCTAATAAGTCTGGAGGCATATTTTGATATTCTTGTGTATATTTTTCAAGTAATCACAAATTTGAAAATATTTAAAATATTGATTACTTCTCAGGTTGTATTTAAGTTGTAGCTTTTGGAATATAAGAAAATTTCCATTTTCATACATGTCTACGAATTGTTTTAATTCCTATTCTTTCCCAATATGTAAATGATTTACCAATAATAGAAGGTTTAAAAGACGGATTATTATAGGGGTGAGCAGTGATACATTTCATAATTTAAGGGTTAATTTTATTTGTTTCCAAATTCAAATAGTATGATGAAATAATTGGATTTTTTTATATATATTTGTATTATTCAGTTTTGTTGGTGAGAGAAGGATCGCTCCTATACTAAAAGGGGCGCAATCCTCTCTCTCCATTACTATCCAATCCACTCGCTGGGCAGAGTTGTCCAACAGATGAATCACATTTTTGACGTTTGCTGCCCAATAATAATACGAAAAAAAATTAGGGAGTGTTAATTCACCAAATTCTTTGGGTTTGCACAAATGTCTTCTTTGAATTCTATGAGATTTATAGTCCCATATAAAATTTGTAATATCAGAAACCAGTTTTTTTTTTAACGTTTTAGGTAAGTATATTGGTATTGATTGGAATAGATATTAAATTTGTGGTAAAAAGATCATTTTTATAGCATTTATTCGTCCTATTAAAGACATCGGAAGAGTTTTACAAAACTTAATCAGGGTATTTAATTTGTTAAGTAGGGGCATATAGTTTGCATTAAATAAAGATTTATATTTTCTGGTAATTTCGATTCCCAAGTATTTAAAGTTTTCTGTAGCAATTTTAAAAGGGGATTTTAGCAGGTGTTGAGTCTTGAGGTTTTATCGTCATAATTCACTTTATTCCAATTTATATCCTGAAAAGGATCCAAATTCCTCTATTAGATTTAATATATTTTGGTATGCTGATTTATGATTTTGTGATGTACAGTAGTGCATCATCTGTGTATAATGATATTTTGTTATTTGAGCATTTTGTTATTATAACCACGGATGTTCGGATGTGTTCCAATGTTTTCAGCTAGTGGTTCTATTACAAGAGCAAATAGCAAAGGTGATGGTGAGCATCCCTGTCTATTGCCCCTAGATAATTGAAATTTCTGAGACAACATGTTGTTAGTTAATATTCTAGCAGTGGGCCTGTCATATAATAGTTTTACCCATGAAATAAAATTCTCTCCCATTTGAAATTTTTGCAATACTTTAACCATGTAGTCCCATACCACTTGATCGAAAGCTTTTTCTGCGTCCAATGAGATAATTGATATTGAAGAAGGGTCTCGACCTGAAACATCGCCTATCTCCTTTGCTCCTTAGATGCTGCTGCACCCGCTGAGTTTCTCCAGCTTTTTGTGTACCCCTGAGATAATTGATAAGTCTTGTTCTTCAGTTTTATATGAATGCATTATATTAAACAGACATCTCAGATTATTGCATGAGTATCTCTTGTGTATAAACCCCGTTTGATCCGCATTTATTAATTTACTAACATATTTACTTAATCTTCTAGCTAATGTTTTTTCGCTAATATTTTTTTATCTGTATTTAACAGTGCAATGGCTCTGTATGAACCATGGTCTTCTAAATCTTTATCTTTTTTTAGGTATGTGCAATCGTTGATTCTGCAAATGTTTCTGGTAATATTTGTTCTTCAAAAGCATATGTGTACATTTTATGTAAACGTGGTGAAATTATCTCATAAAATCTTTTATAAAATTCATTTGGTCCTGGTGTTTTTCCATTCTTCATGAGTTTATTGTTTCTTCTATTTCCTTAATTGAGATCTGTGCTCCTAATTCCTCTTGTTCAATCGGGTTGAGATTTGGGAGATTACAGTTATCCAAGAACTCTATAACTTTAGTACTATCTGCTGACGTTTTAGATGTGTATACATTTTGATAAAATTTAGCAAATCTTTTATTAATATCATTAGGTATGTGCTAACAATTCACCTTATCTGATTTATATATTTAAAATCGTATGATCTTTTTCCCGTTTTTTCAGCTGACGTGCCAAAAGATTTATGTGGTTTATCACCAAATTCAAAGTTTTCCTGTTTTGTAATTTGAAATAATCTTATAGCTTTTGCAGATAATATTTAATTTAATTTAAATTTCAGTATTGGTATTTTATTATGTTTATCTAATATTTGAAGGTGGAATCGCATGTAGATAGGGTGGTAAAGAAAGCCTTTGGTGTGCTAGGCCTTTATAAATCAGAGCATTGAATATAGGAGTAGGGAAGTAATGTTAAAAATTGTAAAGGCATTGGTAAGACCAATTCTGGAGTATGGTGTACAATTTTGGTCGCCTAGTTATAGGAAGGATGTCAACAAAATTAGAGAGAGTACAGAGGAGATTTACTAGAATGTTGCCAGGGTTCCAGCAACTATGTTACAGAGAAAGGTTGAACAAGTTAGGTCTTTATTCTTTGAGCGCAGAAGGTTTAAGGGGTGACTTGATTGAGGTCTTTAAAATGATGAAAGGGATAGACAGAGTTGACGTGGATAAGCTTTTCCCATTGAGGTAGGGAAATTCAAACAAGAGGGCATGACATGAGAATGAAGGGACAGAAGTTTAGGGGTAACGTGAGGGGGAACTTCTTTACTCAGAGGGTGGTGGCTGTGTGGAATGAGCTTCCAGCAGAGGTGGTGGAGGCAGGATCGATTTTAACATTTAAAAGTAAAGTGGATAGGTATATGGGCGTGAAGGGAATGGAGGGGTATGGTCTGAGTGCAGGTAGATGGGACTAGGGGAAAACAAATGGTCGGCACGGACTGGAAGGGCCGAGAGGGCCTGTCTCCGTGCTGTAATTGTTATATGGTTATATGGTTATATGGTTATAGTTGGCTCTTTAGAATTATCTAGATCCAATTGTCTAATTCGTTCTTCTAACTGCATTTGTTCATTCTTATTCTTTTTATTTTGAAAAGCTTGATATAAAATTATAGATCCTCTGATAAATGCTTTAAAAGATTCTCATAGTAAAACGGGTGAGATATCGGGGGTGTTATTAGTCTCGAAAAAAAGTTCCATCTGTTGTTTTAAGTATATACCATCTTGTGGGTCATTTAGAATTTGAGGATTAAACCTCCAAAATGATTTTTTATTAGGCATTCCTTCCAGTTAAAAAAAAAGTTAATGGGGAGTGGTCAGAAATTATGATGTTATGATATTTTGGGTTCATTGTGTAGAGAATTAATTTTGTGTCCACTAGAAAATAGTCAATACGTGAATAAGTTTTGTGTACCATTGAATAGTATTCCCTTCCAGCTGGGTTAGCAATCCTCCAAACATCTGTTATATTTGTGTTTTTTATGTATGTATTTAGGAGTTCACTAGTTGTAGATTTTGCATTACCCCTCTTTTGTTGTGTGGATTTATCCAGGTATGGATCTAAAACGCAATTAAAATCTCCACTCAACGATTTATTTCAATAATACTTTATTGCCACCAGGGCACGTAGTTGAGGCAGGTACAATGGTAACATTTAAAATATATTGGAAGATACACAAGCAGGAAAGGTTTTTTAGAGGGATATAGATCAAATGTTGGCAAATGGGATTAGGTTAGATGGGGATTGTTTTACCAGCATTGGCTGAGTTGGATCAAATGGCCTGTTTCCCTGCTGTATGACTCTGTGATCATACTAGGCTGTGTCTGTACAATAAATTCCATGTAATTCCATATGAAGTCCTTTGTTTCATAACTAGGCTGTAGCAGGCAACCTGTTGCATGACCACAATTTAGTACAGTAGGGGCTAGGATAACTTTCAACTGCTGCTCTGTCTCCATTTCTAGAGCTGTGTTGGTGTCTTTTGAACAGTTCTGCACTTACAGCTTTATATATATGGTCTGTTTTTAGAAACAGGAAAAGTGACGTTAGCATTCCAAGCCATACACTAAACTAAACTTGCTACATGCTGTGAAATCTAACAAATTGCTTTGAGGCTGACAGGAAAGAGAGAAATACCAAAAGACATGTAATAAACCAGATCCTTTTATGTCTGCAGGATGTCGCAATGCTTATCAATCAACAGCAGACACATCCGTAGTACTTCTAATAAATGGAATTATCTCTATATCACTTCACAGTAGGGAATGAATGAGGTTTTAACACACAAGTTTTCTCACACAAATTTTGGGACAAATGGTCAAAGAGGTTTGGATTTCAAGTCAAGTAAAGTCAAGGGTTTATTGTCATGTGTACCAGATAGGAGAATGAAAATTCTTGCTTGCCGCAGCACAATAGAATATTGTAGGCATAAATACAGATCAGATCAGTGTGTCCATATACCGTAGAATAAATATAAATACATGTAAAATAAACCGATGAAGTAAGTGCCAACTAGCTGTTATAGTTCAGTGTTGGTAATGAAGTTGTGTTTAATAGTCTGATGGCTGTGAGGAAGTAGCTGTTCCAGAACAAGGATGTTGCAGA
Source organism: Okamejei kenojei (assembly GCA_035221665.1). Taxonomy (NCBI): domain Eukaryota; kingdom Metazoa; phylum Chordata; class Chondrichthyes; order Rajiformes; family Rajidae; genus Okamejei; species Okamejei kenojei. The sequence goes on along the minus strand of CM069166.1, from coordinate 20,233,470 downwards.
TTTCAGGCTCCTGTACCTTGTACCTGATGGCAGCGGAGAGATGAGTGTGTGGCCAGGATGGTGTGGGTCTTTGATGATGCTGGCAGCTCTTCTGAGGCAGCGACTGTGATAGATCCCCTCGATGGTAGGGACATCAGAACCGATGATGGACTGGGCAGTGCTTACAACATTTTGCAGCCTTTTCCGCTCCTGGATGCTCAGGTTGCTGTACCAAGCCATAATACTAGACTAAGTGGGAGAGGGTGGACAATCAATTTTAGACATTTTCATCTTTTTTTACAGATCACAGCAATGAATGAGGAAAGTCTATCGTTGCTTGGATCTCTGGAGCGCTAGTATGGGTGTTGTGCGCTGAAGGGACTGGTTTCCAGGGGGCTAGTATGGAAATTGTGGACTGAATGGATTCTTCGACTTGCAGTTCAGTGAGTCATAGCTGGTGGGCTGGCACGTCAGTCACTTACAGCTGGTGGGCTGGCATTTATCTTACTCATGGCTGGCGGGCTGGCAGTCCAGTCACTCATGACTGGTGTGGTAGCAGTTCACTCAGTCACTCCTCCTCCCTTCACCTCCCCACTCTGCTCCTTGCCATTTCCCTCCCCCCACACAATCAGTCCATCTCCCCTCAACCTCCCCCATGCACTCTTAGTGGCTCTCCGACAGAGCAGCCATTCCTGCCTATTAGGTTCCCATTGTGATGAAGAACACGCAGGCATGGCAAGAGCAAAAAAGGATTTATCAAGTTTAAATAGTGAATGACTTAAAATATAACAATTTAAATGTTAAAGATGAGATTTATTAAGTTCTTTTTTGTTGTATCTCTCATGGCGTCCTGCTGCCCACTGCCTCTTGATGACTCTTCGCTGTTGATATTTAAAAAAAAAAGACTATTTTAATGGAGAGATTGAACGGTCAAATTTTAACAAAGAAACTGATAAATTACCTCAAAAGTCTTCATTCAATGCATGCCTGCAAAACCAATCTCACAACATTTGAAGCGGAGTGCAGGCCGCAAATCCAACCTCACAGCACTTCAAGCAGAGTGCAGGCAGCAAATCCAAACTCACAGCACTCCGAACAGAGTGCAGGAAGCAAGTCCAACCTCACAGCACTCCGAGCAGAGTGCAGGCAACAAGTCCAACCTCACAGCACTCCAAGCAGAGTGCAGGAAGCAAGTCCAACCTCACAGCACTCCGAGCAGAGTGCAGGGAACAAGTCCAACCTCATAGCACTCCAAGCAGAGTGCAGGAAGCAAGTCCAATCTCACAGCACTCCAAGCAGAGTGCAGGCAACAAGTCCAACCTCACAGCACTTCAAGCGGAGTGCAGGCAACAAGTCCAATCTCACAGCACTCCAAGCAGAGAACATGCAGAAAGTGTAACCTCACAGCACTCCAAGCAGAGTGCAGGCAACAAGTCCAACCTCACAGCACTCCAAGCAGAGAGCAGGCAACAAGTCCAATCTCACAGCATTCCAAGCAGAGAGCAGGCAACAAGTCCAACCTCACAGCACTCCAAGCAGAGAGCAGGCAACAAGTCCAATCTCACAGCAATCCGAGCAGAGTGCAGGCCAGCAAATCCAATTTTACTTCGGAGTCACGTGAGTGACTACGTGAAGAAGCCCCACCAGGCGCATGCGCGTCATTATGTCCGCGCATGTTGCACCGAACGGGCTGGAGAGCGCAGCTCCACCAGCGGTAAGTAGGAACTTCACAGGTAAATGAGTTTAAACTTGTTCCTGGAAGTACTTAAACTCCGTAAAGCTGGCTCGTGGAGTCAGTGGCATGGAGCGTTCAGGTAGGAGAGTTCGGACCAAGCGTGGATCCAGCGATGATGCGGATTCACAAATCAGATTGGGTCGGGAGATTAGACCGGTAACGCCGGTTCCGATACCGGCTGCTGTTATACCAACAACTAAACAATCCACACCAGCTCCAGTGACTCAGGAGACTGAGGCGACTGCAACTCATAGAAAAGCTAAACGCAAGGCTGTTTTATCAAGACACGTTTTATCAAGACACGTTTTATCTGACAGGTCTGAAGAAGAAGGAGACTCCCCTCCGGATAGAAAAAGAATGTGGGGGAGAATTCAAAATATGGAACAAATGCTCCAAACTCTGATAAGCCAGGGGTCAAAGGCCCCATTGATTCCCCAGGCAGCTTCTCGAATAGGCCCATATGAAGAAGAATATGGTGCTTATCTGGATAAACAGGGTCTGATCAGGAACAGTCAACATGGATTTGTGCCTGGAAGGTCATGTTTGACAAACCTTCTTGAATTTTTTGAAGCGGTAACTAGGGAAATTGATGAGGGTAAAGCAGTGGATGTTGTCTATATGGATTTCAGTAAGGCCTTTGACAAGGTTCCCCATGGAAGGTTGGTTAAGAAGGTTCAATCTTTGGGTGTTAATGGCAGAGTAGCAAGATGGATTCAACAGTGGCTAAATGGGAGATGTCGGAGAGTAATGGTGGATGGCTGTTTGTCAGGTTGGAAGCCGGTGACCAGTGGGGTGCCTCAGGGATCTGTGTTGGGTCCACTGTTGTTTGTCATGTACATCAATGATCTGGATGATGGGGTGGAAAATGGGATAAGTAAGTATGCAGATGATACTAAGATAGGTGGTGTTGTGGATAATGAAGTAGATTTTCAAAGTCTACAGAGAGATTTGGGCCATTTGGAGAACCATATAACCATATAACCATATAACAATTACAGCACGGAGACAGGCCCTCTCGGCCCTTCCAGTCCGTGCCGACCATTTGTTTTCCCCTGGGTGGGGAAAGATGGCAGATGGAGTTTAATGCTGTTAGTGTGGGCTGAAAGATGGCAGATGGAGTTTAATGCTGTTAAGTGTGAAGTGCTACATCTTGGCAGGACAAATCAAAATAGGACATACATGGTCAATGGTAGGGAATTGAGGAATGCTGTGGAACAGAGGGATCTAGGAATAACTGTGCATAGTTCCCTGAAGGTGGAATCGCATGTAGATAGGGCGGTAAAGAAAGCCTTTGGTGTACTGGCCTTTATAAATCAGAGCATTGAATATAGGAGTAGGGAAGTAATGTTAAAATTGTACAAGGCATTGGTAAGACCAATCTGGAGTATGGTGTACAATTTTGGTCGCCAAGTTATAGGAAGGATGTTAACAAAATAGAGAGAGTACAGAGGAGATTTACTAGAATGTTGCCAGGGTTCCAGCAACTATGTTACAGAGAAAGGTTGAACAAGTTAGGTATTTTATCTTTGGAGCGCAGAAGGTTAAGGGGGGGGGGGGGACTTGATTGAGGTCTTTAAAATGATGAAAGGGATAGACAGAGTTAACGTGGATACGTTTTTTCCCATTGAGGGTAGGGAAGATTCAAACAAGAGGGCATGACATGAGAATTAAAGGGTCAGAAGTTTTGGGTAACGTGAGGGGGAACTTCTTTACTCAGAGGGTGGTGGCTGTGTGGAATGAGCTTCCAGCAGAAGTGGTGGAGGCAGGATCGATTTTAACATTTAAGAGTAAAGTGGATAGGTATATGGACGTGAAGGGAATGGAGGGGTATGGTCTGAGTGCAGGTAGATGGGACTAGGGGAAAACAAATGGTCGGCACGGACTGGAAGGGCCGAGAGGGCCTGTTTCCGTGCTGTAATTGTTATATGGTTATATGGTTATATGGTTATCAGCAAGGGGATTTCCTTCCAGCGCCTTATATAGGACTGGAGGATGCCTCCCTTGAGTATGACTCGGGAGAAGCAGGGCTGGAGGAAACTGACCCTGATTCTGGTGTCCCTGCTCATGTGCATACACCACAGCACAAGAGCCACGCTCCAGGTGTCCTGGATATAGCAATGAGTTTCGCTATTCTGGAAGGGACTGGTGAGGCAATGGACGAAAATCTCGCCACCAATGTAAACTATTTGGTGTCTCACCAGCTCCAACAAACCATGATGCAAGAAACCACGACGAAATACAAAACACCTGTCAATAGTGCATCACTCAGGGTGCCCACTGTAAACCCGGCAATCTGGGCACCCATGAGTGCATTTATGAGAGGACAAGAAGTTTGCTTTCAGGACGTCCTACAACTGGTGGCGGCAGCAATAACTGCATTCAGCAAAACAGTCCAAGGGACGCCGATCACACCATCCCAGAAAGACATGGTGACCCTTTTCTGCAATGCATCCTTCGAAGTAAATTGCATTAGGAAGATCACCATCTGGCCGACATTATATCAGAAATTTGCGGCTTTACAACCGCCTGATTATCTATTTGGAGCAGACCTCATTAAACAGATTCAAGATATAGATGATGAGGCAAAAACTATTGGGTTGATGAAACCAACCATCTCAAGACCACCTTTACGAAAGCCTGGTTTGATGTACAGAAGATCGGATCCAGGTGCTGGGCCCAGCAGGGGGAGGCCAGTGGGGCAACGATTTTACCCACTGAGACAGACCAGCAACAACCCCAGTATGGGCAGACAGCAACCTTACAGGCCGACTGTGGACGTACAGGGAATTTTTGTTAAGAATAACGTTTCTGGTGGACAACCTCCTGTTGGAGGTAGATTACAATTGTTTTATAATGAATGGTGCTGCATAACATCTGATTGGTTTATATTAAATACTGCGTCAGGTTCTACAATTGAGTTTATCTCAGGAATAGACCCACCTCAACAGCACAAGCCTAATAGAATGTTGGTGTTTTCTGCTCCAGAGACTCAGCAGGTAAAAGAGGAGATTAAGAATTTATGCCAAAAAGGGGTGATTGAGAGGACCGTTAACCATCCTCAACAATTTGTGTCTAATATATTCCCAGACCTAAAAAAGATGGGGGCTGTAGAGTAATTCTGGACCTCACTCACTTAAATTCTTATGTACTATATAGGCATTTTAAAATGGACATCTTTGTTACTGCTAAACAGCTGTTATCACAGGGCTGTTATATGGCAACTATAGATCTGCCAGATGCGTATTATTCAGTGCCAATTCATGCTCATTATCGCAGATACTTGAAATTTAATTGGATGGGACAGCTGTGGCAACACAAAGCATTGCCTAATGGATTAAGTTCAGCCCCTAGGCTGTTTACAAAATTGTTAAAACCAGTGCTGGGGCTATTGAGGGCCCATAATCACATTGTAATGGCTTATTTAGATGATATCTTAATTATCAGCAACACTAAAGAGTCAGCTGAAGAGTCGGTTTCAGCAACCAAGAATGTGTTTGAAAGATTATGGTTTCTGGTCCATCCAATTAAATCCAATTTACTGCCAGCCCAAAAAATTGAGTATTTGGGATTTCTCATTGATTCAGTTGATATGACAGTAACATTACCAACAGCCAAGGCTGTGGATATTACAAATGTCTGTACTTGCCTCACACAAAAAATGTATCCCTCCATCCGATTGGGCAATTGGTAGCAGCTTTCCCTGCAGTACAGTTCGGATCTTTGCATTATCAAAGTCTGCAAAGAGCCAGAGAACAAGCACTAAAAGAGCATGCAGGCCATTTTGATTGGTTTATGCAGTTACCAACCACAGCTCTAGCGGAATTGCAGTGGTAGATTATTAATGTTAGTCAAATTAACAAAAACATTTTGGTGTAGGAACCTTCAGTGGTCTTACAGACTGATGTAAGCGCTCTTGGATGGGGAGCTACGGACAGCGAGTCCAGCTGTGGGGGTAGATGGAATTTACAAGAAGGTTTGATTCTCCAGAGACAAGGGATAAATTATTTGGAATTATTGTGGGCATTTTATGGTTTAAAAGCATATTGTTCCACAATGAATAATTTACATGTTCAACTCCAGATCGATAACACCACAGCCGTGGCATATATTAATCACATGGCAGGAGCCAGATCAGTATCATGTGATAAATTGGCTAACCTCATGTGGCACTGGTGTATTTCAAGGAACATCAGGGTTTCAGCCATCTATCTACCAGGTAGAGACAATGTGGTGGCAGACAAAAGGTCGCGAAAGTTCAATGACAATATAGAATGGATGTTGAATCCTGATATTTTTCAAACAATTGTCATTCGATTTGGGTTGCCAGATATTGATCTGTTTGCATCCTGATTGAATCGCCAGTTGCCTAAATATGTTTCATGGGAGCCGGATCCAGGAGCAGTAGCCGTGGATGCATTCTCGTTACATTGGGGGCATTCATTCTTTTATGCATTTCCTCCATTTTGTCTGATCAGGCAATACCTCACCAAAATAGAGCGTGACTCCGCCACAGGTATTTTGGTGGTTCCAGACTGGCCAACACAACCATGGTTCCCATTAGTACTCAGAATGATGACTCAGCCATTCATGACGATTCCCAGCTGAAAATCAACATTTTCTCAATTCTATGACAAACCTGTACAGACAGTGCCACGGTTTGGGCATGCTGTTTTGGATTCCATTTAATTTCATTTGCTTTGTTTCATATCATTGTTTGTAATTTCCCCCTGGGACAGAGGGGTTATTACTGTTTTTGTTATTATTAAAAATTGTTATTGAATAATTCGAAGCAATGTTCAATATATTATTTATTCACTACTGTGTCAACCAAAGCAGAGTGTCGTATGGAGTGCATCTACGGCATGAAATCACAGAGCTTTGAAATCTTCACGTAGTCACTCACGTGACTCCGAAGTAAACTAGTAAAATGAAATGAGAACTTACCAGTTTGAAGTTTGATCCTTATTTTATGAGGAGTTACGTTGAGGGATTATGCGCCCTCCGCTCCCACCCTCATAACCTAAGGGATCATCTGGTAGTTCTAGTCTTCTAAAAGCCTTACTATGTTACTTCAGCTATTTTGTTTCTGTGTTTTCATGCCGCTGCTTTGAAGTATGACGTGCATGCGCCTGGCGGGGCTTCTTCACGTAATCCCATAACGTAACTCCTCATAAAATAAGGATCAAACTTCAAACTGGTAAGTTCTCATTTAATCTTACTATTTCACAGCATTTCAAGCAGAATGCACACACATACACTCACACACACACACAGACACTCACACTCACACAGACACTCACACTCACACACACAGACACAGACACTCACGCTCACACACGCTGACAGACACACACACCCACAAACACATATGCACGCACACACGCACACAAACACACACACACACACACGCAACAAACACACACACACACACACACACACACAAACACACACACACAAACACACACATATACACTCACACACACACAAAGATGCACTCACACACACAAACATAAAGACAATCACACACTTACAAACACATACACACACTCACACAGACACTCACACACAGACACAGGCACTCACACACACAGACAGACACACATTCCCACACACACACAAACACACACACACATATACACTCGCACACAAAGACAAACTCACATATACATACACACAAACACAAACACAGATGCACACTCACACAGACACTCACACACTCACACAGACACATACACAAACACTCACACATACACAGGCACTCACACACAGACAGACATGCAGACAGACATGCAGACAAACACACAGACAGACACACAGACGACACACAGATACACACACACACAGACAGACACACACACACAGACAGACACACACACACAGTCACTCACACAGGCAGGCACACACACAGACAGACGGACACACATACGGACAGACACACACACAGACGGACACACATACAGACAAACACACACACACAGACATATGCACAGATACACACACAGACACACAGACATACACTCTCACAAACATACACATACAGACACACACGCACACGCACACGCACACACTCACAGACACTCACATACACACAAAGACACACTCACACACACATACTCACAAACACACCATATATATGGCAGTAAACATTTTTGAATACTCAAACGGCTCAGCGCGGCGTCTCCACTTAGGCCTTCCACAGTCAGCAATACTTCCACGTTCAGTGCGACCTCTGCACTCACCAGAAATGATGCATTCAGCATGACCTGTCCACTAATCGGAAATCACAAAATGAGCGGGACTTTTGCAGTAAACAAGGTCAGATCTAATAAAGCGTTTATACCTTCCAAACACAGTTACACAAAAAGCACAAAGCCACATTTTAAAAGCCACATTTCAAAAGCCACATTAAAGTCACTCACAGGTCAGTAGACACTAAGTGTTGTGTAGATTCCCAGCTCAGACTGAGAGTCGTGACCTCTCCCTCGCCCTCTTGCAGCGACTGAGCCACGTCCAGACTTCCGGGTTTTATAGTCCTCCCCGCATCACCAGAAGGGGCGTGGCCTTCATGGTGGTGATTGACAGGAGAGAGAATCTCAACATTTTTAAAACACTAATAACTCTTTTCTTTTTCATCGATGGGAAAAATCCTTGTCACCTGATGAGCAGAGGGGGACTCTGAGCAAGATGGCCTAAAATCACAGCCGTAAGTGGTAGCGTTTATTCAGCCGTTTATTCTAAAAACACAGTGCAAACAGGAAGTGGTCAAGATGAGACTTTTAATTATATAGATATCAGATAATTAAGGGTTTGGACATGCTAGAGGCAGGAAACATGTACCGGATGTTGGGGGAGTCCAGAACCAGGGGCCACAGTTTAAGAATAAAGGGTAAGCCATTTAGAACAGTAATGAGCAAAACACTTTTTCACACAGAGAGTTGTAAGTCTGTGGAATTCTCTGCCTCAGAGGGCGGCGGAGGCCAGTTCTCCGGATACTTTCAAGAGAGAGCTAGATAGGGCTTTTAAAGATAGCAGGGTCAGGGGATATGGGGAGAAGGCAGGAACAGGGTACTGATTGTGGATGATCAGCCATGATCAAATTGAATGGCGGTGCTGGCTTGAAGGGCCGAATGGCCTACTCCAGCACCTATTGTCTATTGTTTAAAGGATATGTTGTTTTTTGAGAGCGTCCAGCGGAGGTTTACAACAAAGGTTTCGGGGTGATTTAGTTATAGTATTAAGATATTTTGATGGCTCTGGACCTGTACTCACTAGTGTTTAGAAGGATGAAGGGGAAATCTCATTGAAATCTACCAGATAATAAAAGGCCTAGATTGAGAGAATGTGGAAAGGATGTATCCAGTTATTGGAGAGTCTAGAACCAGAGGGCACAGCCTCAAAATAAAAGGCTGCACCTTTAGAATGGAGATAAGGAGGAATTTATTTAGCCAGAGAGTGGTGAATCTGTGGAATTCATTGCCACAGACAGCTGTGGAAGCCAAGACATTGGATATTTTTCAAGTGGTGATCGAGAAGCTCTATATGGAAGAGCATCAAAAGTTACGGGCAGAAGGCAGAATAGGCTGAGAGGGTAAAATAGATCACCCAAGACTGAATGACAGAGTAGACTCAATAGACTGAATGGCCTAATTCTGCTTTCTTGACTTCTGGGTCCTGATCCAAAATGTCATCCATCCTTTCCCTCCACTGATACTGCCTGACCTTCAGCATTTTGTTTTATTCTATATTCTGCATCCAATTGGCTTGCTGACCTTTGATTCCATGTCATCTAATCTGGATTGTAAGTTACATATTTTCCAAGTTGCCCTCTTTATTTTTCAAACTAGCACGTTGAAATGTTTTGGCTTCTCCTGTAGGGCAGTGCACACTTTATCTGATAAATGGCACCTTCAAAAATGCTGCACTCTCTGTAATACTCACGAATGTCGGTCTGGATTGTGTGACGTTAAAGAATGTTTTAAAGCAGTTGTAAATGCCAAGGCATTGTGATAACCTCAATCACAGAATAAATGGAAACTATGTGTGTTGGCAAGGGACAGGTATGGAATCACATGAAAGCAGTTAGGAGATGAGAAATAGGAAAGTTGAAAGATGCTGTTGTGCCTAATCAAGCAACGTAAAGGATAAGCCCATGGTCTGGGGGACGGGAGTGGGGCTCCACTGGCGGTTCGGCAACACTTGCTGCACCAGGGACCCGGGTTCGATCCTGGCTGCGGATGAGGCGTGGGTCTGTGTGCGCAGAGCAGCCGACAATGTCTCTCCGCCGGTCCAATGTCACAGGACCACCCAGACAAAAAGAAACAAAAAAACAAACAAAAAAAAACATCTCAACCCCCCTCCTCCTGTCTCCCACTCGCATCTGCCCCCCCTCTACTTCACTCCCTCCTCCCTTCTCCGCTCTGCTCTACTAATAAACACCACCCCCCTACCAACAACACACCTCTCTCGCTGTTACACCCCTCACTTTACACATAAATCATGAATGAAAATAAGAATTTATACACAGTTTCTCCAGCCAGCACTTTGTTCGCTTTTTCTTTATAGCGAGTGACCTTTGACAAATCCCATGATTCCTTGCATTTTTTGGAATACCGAACTTGCTTATTGCACAAGGGAAGAGCTGTGATGGGCTCAAAATATAACTTACTTGCTGAAAGTTATCAATGCAAGATGGAACAGGGTCTTGATGAGACCACACCTGGAGTATTGCGTACAGTTTTGGTCTCCAAATCTGAGGAAGGACATTATTGCCATAGAGGGAGTGCAGAGAAGGTTCACCAGACTGATTCCTGGGATGTCAGGACTGTCTTATGAAGAAAGACTGGATAGACTCGGTTTATACTCTCTGGAATTTAGGAGATTGAGAGGGGATCTTATAGAAACTTACAAAATTCTTAAGGGTTGGACAGGCTAATGCAGGGTGGGAAGAATTGTTCCCGATGTTGGGGGAAGTCCAGGACAAGGGGTCACAGTTAGTTTTAAGGATAAGGGGGAAATCCTTTAAGACCGAGATGAGAAAAGACTTTTTTCACACAGAGAGTGGTGAGTCTCTGGAACTCTCTGCCACAGAGGGTAGTTGAGGCCAGTTCATTGGCTATATTTAAGAGTGAGTTGGATGTGGCCCTTGTGGCTAAGGGGATCAGAGGGTATGGAGAGAAGGAAGGTACGGGATACTGAGTTGGATGATCAGCCATGATCATATTGAATGGCGGTGCAGGCTCAAAGGGCTGAATGGCCTACTCCTGCACCTAATTTCTATGTTTCTATGTTTCTATGCTAAAATAAATGGAAACAAGAACTGATTGTTATTTTAACAACAATATCTTCAAATTAGGATGTTCTCAACACGAGAAAGAAATGTCAGAGCTAGATTGAAACATACAGAAGGGGAAATTCTCTTCTGTATTTGGCAATGATGTCATTATAAGAAAATGTTACCACTGTCAAAGAGGGAAATTGACTCATATTTCTGTGAAATTACACAGCTTTTGTGCTCCACATTTGCAAAAAAGGGTGCTATCACTTTGGGAGGCTTCCGGCACGTTGGCTGATATCAAAAACACCACAACTAGATTGAAAAATGATTCTATTGCCCAGTGCTGAAGTCCTGCCCATGAAAGACTAGGCAGGAGTGAGCGGCCTGACTGTTTAAGGTGAAGATAAGGAGTAACACTGAGATATTGCCTTGGGCAATATTTCATTACAGTTGCTGTGTTAAATTGCTTTCAGCTCCAGAGATCTGGGTTTGATCCTAGCTATGGGTGCTGTCTGTACGGAGTTTGTATATTCTCCCCGCGACCACTTTGGTTTTCTCCAAGATCTTGGGCTTCCTCCCACACTCCAAAGACATACAGGTTTGTAGGTAAATTGGCTTGGTATAACTATAAATTGTCTCTAGTGTGTGTAGGATAGTGTTAATAAGCGGTGATCGCTGATTGGTGCAGACTTGGTGGGCCGAAGGGCCTGTGTCCATGCTGTGTCTCTAAACTAAACTAAATTAAACTAAAATTATGATGGCAGGTATTTATAGGCCAGTCAAACAAACATGTCCAAATAAAAGGTGATGCAAGGAACTGCAGATGCTAGTTTACAAAGAAAAATAAAATGCTGGGGTAACTGAGTGGGTCAGGCAACATCTCTGGAGAACATTGATAGATGATGCTTCAGTTTGGGACCCTTCTTCAGACTAATGAAATGCTGCAAGATAACATTGTGCCTTGTGCATACAAGACTCAATAGAACCAATCTTTCGAAGCAGAACAGCTTGTATTTGTTCAAAGATAAGCTTTTTATACTAAGATAGGTGGTGTTGTGGATAATGAAGTAGATTTTCAAAGTCTACAGAGAGATTTGGGCCATTTGGAAAAGTGGGCTGAAAGATGGCATATGGAGTTTAATGCTGTTAAGTGTGAAGTGCTACATCTTGGCAGGACAAATCAAAATAGGACGTACATGGTAAATGGTAGGGAATTAAGGAATGCTGTGGAACCAGAGGATCTAGGAAATAACTGTGCATAGTTCCCTGAAGGTGGAATCGCATGTAGATTAGGGTGGTAAAGAAAGCCTTTGGTGTGCTTGGCCTTTATAATTCAGAGCATTATATATAGGAGTAAAGTAATGTTAAAATTGTACAAGGCATTGGTAAGGACCAATTCTGGAATATGGTGTACAATTTTGGTCGCCTAGTTATAGGAAGGATGTCAACAAAATTTAGAGAGGTACAGAGGAGATTTACTAGAATGTTGCCAGGGTATCCAGCAACTATGTTACAGAGAAGTTGAAACAAGTTAGGTCTTTATTCTTTGGAGCGCAGAAGGTTAAGGGGGGACTTGATTGAGGACTTTAAAATGATGAAAGGGATGGACAGAGTTAACGTGGATACGTTTTTTTTTTTCCCATTGAGGGTAGGGAAGATTCAAACAAGAGGGCAATGATATGAGAATTAAGGGACAGAAGTTTCGGGGTAACGTTGAGGGGGAACTTCTTTACTCAGAGGGTGGTGGCTGTGTGGAATGAGCTTCCAGCAGAAGTGGTGGAGGCAGGATCGATTTTAACATTTAAGGGTAAAGTGGATAGGTATATGGACGTGAAGGGAATGGAGGGGTATGGTCTGAGTGCAGGTAGATGGGACTAAGGGAAAACAAATGGTCGGCACGGACTGGAAGGGCCAGAGAGGGCCTGTTTCCGTGCTGTAATTGTTATATGGTTATTATATGGTTATATGGTTTTCCAGACAGTAACTCCTATGCTTGCCTGGAACCCCCGTGCATGTGTGGACTTTAGTGTTAAGTAATGAACTGGGTTTTAGTGATATGTAATGAACCAGATTTTGTGTTATGTAATGAACCGGATTTTTAGTGCTATGTAATGAACCGGATTTGATAAAGGTCCTCGAGGTTAATGAGCCATTAGGAGACAGTGACCATAACATGGTCAGGTTTAATAGTAAGATTAAATGCGAACTTACCAGTTTGAAGTTTGATCTTTATTTTATGAGGAGTTACGTTGAGCGATTACGTGAAGAAGGCTGTCAGCCCACATGCACGTCAATCTTCGAAGCAGCGGTGTGAAATCACAGATAAAAATGGTTGAACTGAACATAGCAAGATTAGAGAAGAGTAGAACTATCAGATGACCTTTATGATACCAGGGTTGGGAGCGGTTGCCACGTAATCGCTCATCGTAACTCCTCATAAAATCAAGATCAAACCAAACTGGTAAGTTCTCGTTTTATCTTAATATTTTACTTTGGAGTCACGTGAGTGACTACGTGAAGATTTCATGCAGGAGTCCATGCATTACACACTGCATGACGTGACCATGGATGAGTGAAAAAGATGACTTAGTTTGGTAAAATGCTGATGCTTTAATCATCATAAGAAAATAATAGTGACCCCTTTCATCCAGGGGGAAACTATAAAACAGAATCTAAAATGGAGTTGGCAAATACCCCCGGTTTGGCATTGGGTCATTATAAAATGTTGGGAAAGTATGTTCGTTTGACCATCCTGCAGCTGCTAGGATGTGGTCCAGTGGAACGTACATAACCCTTGGAGCTAATGTAGTAGCAGTCCTGGTGGAGTGAGTGTGGACAATATTAGTATCGACTCATGCATTAGCCAAAATCTCGTTTTAACCACCTGGAGATGGTAGAACTAATACTTCTATGAAGTTTTTTGTAACTAACAAACTTTGCTAGTTTGGAGCCTTTAAGGCTCTAGGTGACCTAGATGTATTGTTGTAAATGTGTGACCACACATTACCAAAGGTCCATGGGTTATGCCATGAAACTGGTTTGAGACCTGGTTTGTTCTGGTTAATTAAATCAAAACATAAAATATTATGCTATTAGCAGATGTAACCATCCTGTCCAGTCGCAATTTATGTAGTGACTGGACCCGTTGCACTGAGGCCAGTGCCATGAGGACAACTACCTTACGAGAGCCGGCTAAAGATAAGGATGTAGCTGGAGCCCCCCTGGTGAAGTAGTGTTAACATAACCTCAATGTCCCATACTTCCGTGTAACTGGGCCTGGGAGAACTTGTGTTAAAGATATCCTATATAATTCTGGATATCAGAGGGTGAGACCCAACAGTGTGGGTCCCACTTGCTGCAGCAAATATGATGAGAAGGCACGTTGGCACAGTTAATGGCACTGTAACTTAATTATTGTCAAAGACCCATTTGAAAATGAACTCTAAGACTTCAGTTATCCGTGCTGTATAGTATGTAACGTGTATTTAAACAAAAAACGCTTCCCATCTGCTGAAGAGGAAATGTACTACCTTTTGGTGCTTTCCCTGCACTCTGCAGTGAGCACTACATGGATCGGTCTGACAACCTGAGCTGCAGGATTAGTCGTCTCAGATTCTGCAAGTCAATGAATTGATTTATCATGCAGAGGCTGGTTTCCCGAGTCACAGGCTGAACCAGCAAAGTTTTATGCTTTGAATAACCATATAAGGTTCTATATTATTCCCAACATTAGCGGGAACCATGGCTACGTATGCCAGGCAGGCAGTTCGGAAAGCCTGAAGCGGGATCTTGCTGGATTTGCCCGACTGATGTGGCAGAATGGAGGAAAGACATCCCCAGTGTGGCGATGATGTATCTCTCGCCACTGTTTGCCACATATTTTGCAACTGGTAAATGAGCCTGGATGTAAACATATCGATATTCGGTGTTCCATCGAGCCATAATGACATTAAATACTTTGTGATCCAACATCCATACTGTGTTGTCATTGATTTCACGTGATGATACAATATTTTCAAATGAGGTTAGGTAAATATCACAGGATACTTTAACTTGATTGCACCCATGTGACTAACATATGCCACCACCATAGTGTATCAACTTGGAGTTGAGCATGCAGATTTTGCATATTCTCACAATAACCTTTAACCTATAGAATGCATCTAGTGTTTATACCAATAACTGAAAAAGTGGTAACTCATGCAAACCGCATCCACCTCCGTAACTGGAGATGGCATTCGTAATTTCTCATCTTTGAACACTAGCATCAGTTTGTAATTACTGAAGATTACTGACCAAAATTACTGGAGCAATGATGAATACTGCCACCATTGTGACTTTGGTAGCTTCAGCTGGTAATAGCATTGGTATATTCATAATTACCTATATGGTACTTGAGGGATTAATTGTTTGCACGTTGTAAGTTCTGATAATGCAAAGGCCCAATTTGCACCACTGAAACACAGCTGCTATATTGCCAATTACACTTGATGAATAGAAGGCTGCTTAATAACAATGAGGTTGTTACAGGCTTCTGTTAATTCCATCTCTTGCCCCAGGGCGGAGTCCCTGTTAAGTTGATAGTTAAATGTAAATCCCATAATCAATAGTTCTGATTGGGATCAACTTAAATTTAACTGGATGGATAGGGGACCCCAATTTCTCAAATATAGTTTGGGGCTGCAACAGTTAATTTTAGTAAAATACAGCGTTTAAAACATCATCCAGATAGGTGATAACACATATAACACGATAACACCGACCGGTAAGGTTTAAAATCAAGCGCGGGGCTTGTTTTTTCAGAGGCCCACAGGAGCCGTTGGAAGAAGAGGAGGAGGGGGAGGAGCGACACCCGACCGGTAAGGTTTAAAATCAAGCGCGGGGCTTGTTTTTTTTTCACTGTCCATATAACCATATAACAATTACAGCATGGAAACAGGCCCTCTCGGCCCTTCCAGTCCGTGCCGACCATTTGTTTGCCCCTAGTTCCATCTACCTGCACTCAGACCATACCCCTCCATTCCCTTCACGTCCTTATACCAATCCACTTTACTCTTAAATGCTAAAATCGATCCTGCCTCCACCACCTCTGCTGGAAGCTGATTCCACACAACCACCACCCTCTGAGTAAACGAAGTTCCCCTCACGTTACCCCGAAACCTCTGTCCCTTAATTCTCATGTCATGCCCTCTTGTTTGAATCTTCCCTACCCTCAATGGGAAAAAACGAATCCACGTCAAACTCTGTCTATCCCTTTCATCATTTTAAAGACCTCAATCAAGTCCCCCCTTAACCTTCTGCACTCCAAAGAATAAAGAACCTAACTTGTTCAACCTTGCTCTGTAACATAGATTAAAGATTCAAACAAGAGGGCAAGACATGAGAATTAAGGGACAGAGGTTTCGGGGTGACGTGAGGGGGAACTTCTTTACTCAGAGGTGGTGACTGTGTGGAATCAGCTTCCAGCAGAAGTGGTGGAGGCAGGATCGATTTTAACATTTAAGAGTAAAGTGGATAGGTATATGGACGTGAAGGGAATGGAGGGGTATGGTCTGAGTGCAGGTAGATGGGACTAGGGGAAAACAAATGGTCGGCACGGACTGGAAGGGCCGAGAGGGCCTGTTTCCGTGCTGTAATTCTTATATGCTTATATATGCTTATTTGACGTGTACATGTCTGCAATCTCGTGGCATATTTGTTCTTCTAATTCCTGTTGACTACTTGGCGGCCTGACATACCCCCCAACAAGGTGATCATCCCTTTCTTGTTCCTCAGCTCTTTCGTGTTCGTTTTCTCGGTCTGTATAAAACTTGAGAGTCTCAAGGTACAATAGAAGTCCTTATTACATTCCTCCATGCTGGCAGCAAGACAACACAAAATGGCTGCACACACAGAATCTGACTCCACACCAAAGATCGATCCTATAGGCCACTGCTGCGAAATGCAATGGGCTGACAGGTAGTACGCAACTGAGCAAACGTGGGCCTTTCTTTCGTCCATTTCAGTAACCGGAACCTACCCAACCCGACACGACTCGCAGTGTAATCAACGTTGCGGGGGAGACAGTTTGTGTATGTGATATAGGGCTAGATTCATAGTTCTGTTAGTTCATAATTCTGTTAATTCTTGTTAAAGAATAAAATTTGACTCTTGGTAATTTTCTTTTTAAAATCATTTCTTTTTAATGGCTCATAAGCGGTGTTTGAGTTGATTTTATAGTAACCGGAACCTACCCGACCCGACCTGACTCGCAGTGTAATCAACGTTGCGGGGGAACGTTTGTGTGTGTGTGTGTGTGATATAGGGTTAGATTCATCATTCTGTTAATTCTTGTTAAAGAATAAAATGTTTATAAATTTTGATTCTGGTAATTTTCTTTTTTAATGTTTTTTAAATCATTTATTTTTAAATGGCTCATATGCCGTGTTTGAGTTGATTTTGTTGAGTTGCCACTTGCACTCTGTAATTTATTCATCTAATCACACTGTTCACAACTGCAGTATTTGGGAAAATAATAGCAATATGAAGATTCCAGTTGCTCTAGCCCTGGAATGTTACTTAATGTTTTTGTGTCTATGGAGTTGTTTCTCAACAATAAAATGGGTCTGGTCTTCCAAAAGCCAGAGAGTGGAATGAGATCTGTCTGTAATGGTGGGGTTATCTAAATTAAAAATTAGATGTGTTTAAGCAAGATTTACAAATGATGTATAACTTAAGGATGGTTTTATTCAGCGAGCATACAACTGATTAGATTGTGCTGGAAAGAACACACATACATGAATGTGATATAGATGTATATAATAATATAACACACACATTAACATTTCTTCTGATTTTTATATCCAATGATGAACTTAATTTCAGACTAGACAAGGGACAACATTAAATAAAAATACATTGTAAACCTCCTCGCAACTTCACTTTGGTGTCTCAGCCGTGCTGATCCGGGCCAGACTCCTCGCACGTTGTGGAAGGAACATCTTTTCGCTTTTATTGTGATTTATTTCTCTTTTTAACACAGAATATCTGATAACGACACATCAGCACATATGGCATCAATATTGCCACGGGCCGGTTCAAACTCCGCGGCCCGGGGCGGTCGAAGCTGCCGAAGCTGCTGCCCTCCAGTCCAGCGGACAAAGCTGTTGCCGTGGGAGCTCCGGAAAAACAGGTCACCAACCTGTGACCTGCGAGCTCCCAACAATGTCGTCCACTGGCTCGCGGCCGAATCTCCGAAGTCAGGGCGCCGTCGCCGCCGTGACACAGCCTCAGCCCCGAGTCGGCCTCTGCGCCGTGACACAGCCTCAGCCCCGAGTCGGGCTGCTCCGCCGTGACACAGCCTCAGGCCCCCGAGTTGGGCCGCCGCCTCAACCAAAGAGGCCTCAACCCCCAAAGATGGAGGAGGAAGCAAAGATCTTTGGGCGGAAGCAAGAATGGCGGAAGCAAGATGGCGGAAGCAAGATGGGCGGAAACAAGATGGCGGAGGATGGTTGCTGAAATGGGTCGTATAATTTACCCATAAATCTGCCCATGACCGTACTATGCATTTTTCGTGAGAGTAGGCCATCTTGCTCCGCTATAGGATCTTTGCTCCACACACAGACTGTCTACAGACAGGATAAACTATATACACAACATCTTCCCTTGTCCTGTGCAGCGCCACCTGCTGCACGGGAGGAGCAATGGGTCCCCCCACCCCACACAGTCCACCAAACATTACTTTCCACCTTTCCAGTTTTAACGTCTCCATTTGGGTGGACTTCGCTTCACTCTTTTTTTCCAGCCCTTTTTGCGTTTCACAACTCTTGCTAAAGGCTCAGAATCAACAGAGTTTTCCTCGGTGTTCTCTTTTAAAGATATATCAGTATTTGCTTTATCAGCATGCTCTTCTTCTTCTTGCGTATGGCGTGCACAGCCTATAGTTGTCGGACAATTTGTTCTATTTGATCTTATTTGATTGTGCACGCCGGGTTGACTGCATTTGTCGAAACAGAGCGGACCACATGAAGGTTGCAAGCTCCCACCCCATCTGTATGCTGTTCTTTCTCCACTTGGCTGTAGATTTTCTTGGCCGTCGTCAGCGTTTTGGATGCGAACGCGATCGGTTCTTCCTTGCCGCTCAACGGCGTTTGTGAGATTACTGCTCCAAGACCAGACGGCGATGCATCGGCGGCCAGCGAGATCGGCTTCGATCAGTCATACTGGACTAAACGCGTCATCTGGCGAGCATCTCCTTCAACCTGGTGAATGCATGGTCACACTCTTTGGACCAGTGCCATTCAGTGTCCTGTTTTTGCAGGTTATTCTCACACTTGCTGACCATGTTGCAATCCGTGGTCGATGACAATGCCATAGTTAATCCATCATAGATCAAGGCGTTCATGTCAAGCTTGAAAGCATAGATTCAGTCGATGTGGCACAGGGATGTACGTTCTTTACCAACGACGATCAGCGGCAACATCTGTGTCATACTATTACAGGAAACGGCGACAGTGCATTTACCTTTCGTGGCGGATGTTGGCCGGTTTCAGTTTCGGCGATCCAATCCTCTCCCAGATGTTCTGACCCACTAGCGACACAGCCGCACCAGTGTCCATCTGGAACTGTAGATCGACGTTCGAGACCCGCAGCTAAATCCTCGTCTTGTCGGTGATCATAGACACACCAAGCACCGATAGGAATGGTCTCCGCGATTTGGTCGACTGTGTTTTGCGCTTTTCTTGCCCTTCCTCAGCTTTCCCTACTGATTGATACACTGCCTGGAGATGAACTTTTTCGGTAACAGGCAGAACAAATCGACTTGACATACGGCCCTTTTGCAGCATTGAGTTTTAAAATCACATGCCTTTGCCTTGGTGCGAAGCTCGGCAAGAATTTCGGTAATTCGATTTCCTTGCTGTTGCACCGTCCCTGCAGAAATCAAGGCGAGCTGTGAGGAAATTTCGACTTTGTTTGAAATGCAGCTGCAAAGCCGTTGTGATTTCAGCATAAGAGGCTTCAGTTACTTCTTCTGTAAATACATTTTGAAGCAGTGCAAAAGTTTCTGGAGACATTGATGAACACAAGAGAGCCTTCTTCCTCTGGTCAGTCGTAATTGCCACACTTTCAAAATAAAACTCAGCGCGCATTAAATACGATGACCACCTTTCTCGCTCGAGATCGAAATGATCGAATTGCCGAGACATGTTAGAGTACACTACAGAACTCAAAAATAGGCTCTTATCTGGGTCTTTGGACGCGATCCGAAGTATCCTACTCCTGAGAGGTTTTCAAGGTACCTTCAAGGTACAACAGAAGTCTTCATTACATTCCTCAATGCTGGCAGCAAGACAACACACAAAATGGCTGCACACAGAGATTCTGACTCCACACACAGACTGTGTACAGACAGGATAAACTATATACACATCTCCCTTTGTCCTGTGCAGCTCCACCTGTTGCAGGGGAGCAACAACGGGTCCTCCCACCCCACACAGTCCACCAAACATTACAAGCTCCACCCATCTAGTTGCACTAGACAAGTGTCATCTCAGACCACTGCCGTGACATCCTCCTTAACCAATAATGCAACCTACCTCCACCTCTTTTACCCTCACCTCTCTCTCCTGAAGCTCCTGTACCGTGGAACATTGAGCTGCCAGTCCTGCCCCTCTTAACCAGGTTTCAGTCATGGCTACAACATCCATGCCATTGGCTCATCTGCCTTACCCATCAGGACACTTGCATTAAAATACATGCAGTTGAAACCAACCTTCCTTTCTAACGTGTCCTTGAATCCAGATTCAAGTTTCTGGATCATTGGGACCTCTTTTGGTGAAGGTGTGACCTGTACAAAAAGGACGGGTTGCACTTGAACTCAAGGGGAACCAATATCCTGGCGGGGAGATTTGCAAAGGCTACTGGGGAGGCTTTAAACTAGATCGGTTGTGGGGAGGGACTCAAATAGAGAAGGCAAGTAGTCCGTTTGTGAGGCAGGAGGCAGAGAAGAGAAGCAGTCAGACGCAACACGTAGGGAGGAAAGAAGAAAAAATAACAAACGGAGAATAAGAAGTGGAGGGTTTCTTAAATGTGTGAGCAGAGAGACAGAGGGGTGTAAAATGAGGATAGGAGCAATAGGTAGCGAGGTGAAAAGTGGCAGGAAAACAAATCCAGGCAAAAATCTAAAAGGGACACTTTTCAACATAATTGTAAAAAGGGCCAAGAGTGTTTGTAAAAGCAAGCCTGAAGGCTTTGTGTCTCAATGCGAGGAGCATTCGTAATAAGGTGGACGAGTTGAATGTGCAGATAGCTATTAATAGAATATTGACTGGCCTTGAGGGGATACGACATATATTGCCTGAAGTAGATTCATATTGCCCGAGTCGAAGACGAGGCAATATGGATCTAGTGAGGGCAATATATGTCGTATCCCCCGAAAGAGGACAGTCAATATTGTTATTATTACCCATATCAGACATCTAGAGGAAAATCTGAACATCTCAGCTCGGCGGACTTCCACGTAAAATTTAACCAAAATGGACGCGGCAGTCTTCCTGTCTGCCGTTTGAATATTCTAAATTTCCCACGCAGCGTCACGTTGCCAAGTTCCCGGATGTGAGACCAGGGGAATATAAGACTATATTTACCGCTGTTTTAACACGTAAAGTCCATAGGCGTTCGCAAGAAAGGGGAATACAAGAAAATATTCCCCTGTTAACCCTGCTGGCACTCAAAACGAAGGGAATACAATTTTGTAAAAGCATAGCTCAGATGTGTGATATGGGTAATAATAATAATTATGCTATAGTTGGGATCACGGAGACATGGCTCCAGGGTGACCAAGGCTGGGAGCTGAACATCCAGGGATATTCAATATTCAGGAAGGATAGACAGAGAGGAAAAGGAGGTGGGGTAGCGTTGCTGGTTAGAGAGGAGATTAACGCAATAGAAAGGAATGACATTAGCTTGGAGGATGTGGAATCGATATGGGTGGAGCTGCGAAACACCAAGGGGCAGAAAACGCTAGTGGGTGTTGTGTACAGGCCACTTAAACAGTAGTAGTGGAGTTGGGGATGGCATCAAACAGGAAACTTAGAAATGCTGCAACGAAGGTAAAACCGTTATAATGGGTGACTTCAATCTACATATAGAAAAAATTGGGTGAATCAAATTGGCAGGGGTGCAGAGGAAAGAGGATTTCTTGGAATGTATGCAGGATGGTTTTCTAAACCAACATGAGGAGGAACCAACGAGAGAGCAGGCTATTCTAGACAGGATATTGAGTAATGAGAAGGGTTAGTTAGCAGCCTTGTTGTACATGGCCCCTTGGGCAAGAGTGACCATAATATGGTTGAGTTTCTTCATTAGGATGGAGAGTGACATGGTTAATTCAGAAACACACGGGTCTGAACTTAAAGAAAGGTAACTTTGAAGGTATGAGACGTGAATTGGCCAAGATGGACTGGCAATTGATTCTTGAAGGGTTGACGGTGGATATGCAATGGAATGCATTTAAAGACTGCAATGGATGAACTACAACAATTGTTTCATCCCAGTATGGCAAAAGAATAAATAAGGGAAGGTGGCGCATCCATGGATAACGAGGAAATCAGGGATAGTATCAAAGCAAAAGATGAAGCGTACAAATTAGCCAGAAAAAGCAGCCTACCAGGGGACTGGGAGAAATTCAGAGATCAACAGAGGAGGACAAAAGGGCTTAATTAGAAAAGGGAAAATGGAGTATGAAGAAAACTGGCAGGAAACATAAAAACTGACTGCAAACGTTTTTTATCGATATGTGAAGCCCAAAAGATTAGTTAAAACAAATGTAGGTCCCTTGCAGTCAGAAACGGGTGAATTGATCATGGGGAACAAGGATATGGCAGACCAATTGAATAACTACTTTGGTTCTGTCTTCACTAAGGAAGACATAAATAAATTGCCGGAAAATAGCAGGGGTTCGCGGGTCAAATGAGAATGGAGGAAATAAGTGAAATCCAGGCTAGCCGGAAAGTGGTGTTGGGTAAATTGAATAGATTAAAGCCGATAAATCCCAGGCCAGATAAGCTGCATCCCAGGGTACTTAAGGAAGTAGCCCAGAAATAGCAGATGCCTTAGTGATAATTTTTCAAAACTCTTTAGATTCTGGAGTAGTTCCTGAGGATTGGAGGGTAGCTAATGTAACCCCACTTTTTAAAAAGGAGGGAGAGAGAAAATGGGGAAATTACAGACCAGTTTAGTCTAACATCGTAGTGGGGAAACTGCTAGAGTCAATTATTAAAGATGGATAGCAGCGCATTTGGAAAGTGGTGAAATCATTGGACAAAGTCAGCATGGATTTACGAAGGGTAAATCATGTCTGACGAATCTTATTGAATTTTTTGAGATGTAACTAGTAGAGTGGATAAGGGAGAAGCAGTGGATGTATTGTATCTGGACTTTCAGAAGGCTTTCGACAAGTCCCACACAAGAGATTGGTATACAAACTTAAAGCACATGGTATTGGTGGTTCAGTATTGATGTGGATAGAGAACTGGCTGGCAGACAGGAAGCAAAGAGTAGGAGTGAACGGGTACTTTTCAGGATGGCAGACAGTGAGTAGTGGGGGTGCCGCAAGGCTCATTGCTGGGAACCCAGCTATTTACAATTTACATTAATGATTTGGACGAGGGAATTAAATGCAACATCTCGAAGTTTGCGGATGACACGAAGCTGGGAGGCAGTGTTAGCTGTGAGGAGGATGCTAGGAGGCTGCAGGATGACTTGGATAGACTGGGTGAGTGGGCAACTGCATGGCAGATGCAGTATAATGTGGATAAATGTGAGGTTATCCACTTTGGTGGCAAAAACAGGAAGGTAGACTATTATTTGAATGGTGACCGATTAGGAAAAGGGGAGATGCAGCGAGACCTGGGTGTCATGGTACACCAGTCATTGAAAGTAGGCATGCAGGTGCAGCAGGCTGTGAAAAAAGCGAATGGTATGTTGGCATTCATAGCAAAAGGATTTGAGTACAAGAGCAGGGAAGTTCTACTGCAGTTGTACAGGGTCTTGGCGAGGCCACACCTGGAGTATTGCGTACAGTTTTGGTCTCCTAATCTGAGGAAAGACATTCTTGCCATTGAGGAGTACAGAGAAGGTTCACCAACTGATTCCTGGGATGGCACGACTTCCATATGAAGAAAGACTGGATAGACTTGGCTTGTACTCTCGCTGGAATTTAGAAGATTGAGGGTGATCTCATAAGAGACTTACAAAATTCTTAAAGGGTTGGACAGGCTAGATGCAGGAAGATTGTTCCCGATGTTGGGGAAGTTCAGGACAAGGGGTCACAGTTTAAGGATAAGGGTGAAGTCTTTTAGGACCGAAATGAGAAAATCGTTTTTCACACAGAGAGTGGTGAATCTGTGGAATTCTCTGCCACAGAAAGTAGTTGAGGCCAGTTCGTTGGCCATATTTAAGAGGGAGTTGGATGTGGCCCTTGTGGCTGAAGGGATCAGGGGGTATGGAGAGAAGGCAGGTACAGGATACTGAGTTGGATGATCAGCCATGATCATATTGAATGGCGGTGCAGGCTCGAAGGGCCGAATGGCCTGCTCCTGCACCTCATTTCTATGTTTCTATGTTTATGGCTTCTGATATACTTTCTCTCACCCTCTATACCAACTTCTAACCTGTCACCTGCCTCAGTCCTATATGAGATCCCCCCCCCCCCTCCCCCCAGCCAATCTAGTTTAAACCCATCCATGAAGCACTAGTAAACCTGCCTGCCAGGATACTGTTCCCGCTCCAATTAAGATGCAACCCATCCCTTTTGTACAGGTCACCCCTGCCCCAGAAAAGATCCCAATGGACCAGAATGTGAAAAATTAAATTAATCTCTGCCTGAACATGACCCATATCCTTCCTTTCCCTGCATATCCACATGACGATCCAAAAGCCTCTTAAACAGCGCTATCCTATCTGCCTCCAACACCAACCCGCATCACATTCCATCTTGGTCTAAAAAACTTGCCTTGCACACCTTCAAACCTGTCCCTCTCACCTTAAAGCTACGACCTCCAGGTTTGGACATTTCCACCCTGGCAGAAGGTTCTGATAGTGTAAGATAGTACAGCTTCAGCATGTAGATAGAAACAAGCACAGGTTTTCAGTACACGCTGTTGCCAGTGTGGGCCTTCTTTATTTTACAAAAGTCAATGGAAGGTCGTGCCTCACAAATCCGATTGATTTTTTTGAAGACATGACCAAATAGGTTGATGAGGGCAGAGCTGTAGATGTTGTGTACATGGACTTCAGTAAGGCGTTCGACAAGGTTCTGCATGGTTGGCTGCTCTGGAAGGTTAGATCGCATGGGATCCAAGGAGCGATAGCTGAATGGATAGCAAATTGGCTCCATAGAAGGAAGCGGAGGGTAATGGTGGAAAGTTGTTTCTCAGAATGGATGCCTGTGACTAGTGGTGTGCCTCAGGGTTCAGTGCTGGGCCTGTTACTGTTTGTCATCTACATCAATGATTTGGATGAGAACATACAGGGCAAGATTATCAAGTTTGCTGATACAAAAGCCAATGGTTTTGCAGATAGTGAAGATGGTTGTGACCGATTGCAGCAGGATCTGGGTCGATTGGCCAGGTAGGCGGAGAAATGGTTGATGGAATTTAATACAGAAAAATGTAAGATGTTGCATTTTGGGAAGTCCAACAAGGGCAGAGCCCACAGGACTGGCACGAAGGGCCGAATGGCCTACTCCTGCACCTACTGTCTATTGTCTATTGTCGGATAGGCCTCTGGGGAGTGTAGCAGAGCAGAGGTATCTAGGAGTGCAAATACATTGTTACTTGAAACTGGAGTCACAGGAAGATAAGGTGGTCAAAAAGGCTTTTGGCACATTGGCCGTCATCATTCAGAGTATTGAGTATAGAAGTTGGGAGAAATGTTGCAGTTATATAAGACGTTGCTGACGCTGCATTTAGAGTATTGTGTTCACTGGGCTCCATGTTATAGGAAAGATGTTATCAAGCTGGTAAGGGTACAGGGAAGATTTACGAGCATGTTGCCAGGACTCGAAGGTCTGAGCTATAGGGAGAGGATGAGTAAGATTGGGACTCTATTCCTTGGAGCGCAGGAGGATGAGGAGTGATCTTATAGAGATGTATAAAATCATGAGTGGAATAGATCGGGTAGATGCACAGAGTCTCTTGCCCAGACCAGATGACATAGGTTTACGTTGATTGGGAAAAGATTTAATAGGATTCTGAGGGGTAACATTTTCACACAAAGTGTGGTGGGTGTATGGAATGAGCTGCCAGTGGAGGTAGTTGAGGCATGGACAATCTCAATTTTTAATAAACAGTTAGACAGGTATATGGATCGTACAGGTTGAGAGGGATATGGACCAAAGTCAGGCAGGTGGGACTAGTGTGGAGGGCACATGTTGCCCAGTATGGGGATGTCGGGCTGAAGGGCATGTTTCCATTCTGTATGACTCTATGTTCAGGGGATATGGGGAGAAGGCAGGAACGGGGTACTGACTGAGGATGATCAGCCATGATCACATTGAATGGTGGGCCGAATGGCTCGATGGGCCGAATGGCCTACTCCTGAACATATTGTCTATTGTCTATTGAAGGGTAGGCCTCTGGGGAGTGTTGCAGAGCAGAGGCATCTAGGAGTGCAAATACATTGTTACTTAAAACTGGAGTCACAGGTAGATAAGGTGGTCAAAAAGGCTTCTGGCACGGTACCCGGACGCGGCGCCGACAGACAAGAGGCCGAAGCAAAGAAGCTGAAGCCAAAGAACCGAATAGAAATGAGGCCGAAACGCGAATGAACCGAAATAGTCTGAAACGCCTACTAACCGAAAGGATGGGACGCCTAAACATCTATGAACTTAAAAGCTGCGTCACCTAAAAGAAAATTACTAAATGGCCGCTCAGTCGATACGCCATCTACCCGAAAGGCGGCGCCGCCTACAGCCCAACGGACCGACTGCCGCTCAACAGAAAAGTCCAATAACGGACTTGGCGTTGCCGGGGGGGCGGCACCAGTCAACGATTGGTCCAGACCCCCGCGTCCATTACATCACCGTGAAGGCATGAACATTGCCCCAAACCTCCGCTCCACCCGACCCGCAGCCCACGGAGGGTGGCCGTGGCAGAGTGGGGGCTGTCCTGAGGAATGCACACCTTCGGCCGCTTTCAACTTGGTGTTTGGGTTCAGATTGCCCAGTCACCTATGGCTTGTGAGAGAAAATGAAGCCCACGCTCCCGTCTCCCTCTTCTCTCTCCCCCTCTCTCTCTCTCTCCCTTCTCTCTCTTCCTCTCTCTAGCCGCTTCTCTCTCTGTATTCTGTTCTGTATGACTCTATGCTCAGGGGATATGGGATGAAGGCAGGAATGGGGTACTGATTGGGGATGATCAGTCATGATCACATTGAATGGCGATGTTGGCTTGATGGGCCGAATGGCCTACTCCTGAACATATTGTCTATTGTCTATTGACATTGTGGGCCGAAGGTCCTGTTCCTATGCTGTACCGTTCGTTCTAAGTTCTCTTTACCTGAGCTCCTGCAGTGCCAGCAACATGCCAATGGTATTACCCAACATTAAAGTGATCTAAAATGGGTGGGTGTGGGAACTCTGGCCCGAGGTAGACCCCCCCCCCCCCGTGCACAGTGGTGAGAGATGCAAGGAACCTGAGTGCATGAGCTGATGTGAAACAAAACAGCAGGTTGAATGGAAGAGAAGGTTGGAGGGTCCCAATGCCTGGTTTTGTGTTCAGATGCTGCAGCTTTAATGTATTGTTGGCAAGATTTTATTTTCAGTTCTGCTTACCTGACAGCCCATCGATGAGACGTGTGATTTAATACACGGACTATTCCTTGCTGCCAGACAGTTGAAATGGAGAACATCCAACAGATGGGAGAGGGGGGGGAGGGGAGAGGGGGGAGGAGAGAGAGAGAGAGAGAGAGAGAGAGAGAGAGAGAGTGTTAAGGGGACAGAGGAGGAGAGGGAGCGCATAAGAGAAAAAGAGATGGATAGAAGAAGAGGATAGAGGAAGAGGGGGGTAGAGTGAGGGGGAGAGAGGAAGAAGGTATGAGAGGGAGGATGTGAAAGTGGGACTGAGAGGGGGAGAGGTAGGAGTAGTGGAGAGAGAGTGGGTAGAGTGAGAGAAAGAGAAGAGGAGGAGGGAAAGGATGGGAGGGTTAATTTAATTTTCTTTGTCTATTTACACCACACCACAGAGGCATTTTTTGTTCTGCACAAATCCTTGCTCTCCAATGTCAAACAACACTGATCCTCTCTCCCCCTCCCCAGTGCAGGCCTTGCCTTCTGTCGGTGTAAACCTGCCTTCTTTCCCCATCCTTCATTTGTTTAATCACAATCTTTTGTCATTTCTTATTACAATGAATGGGTGGCACGTTGGCATACCAAGTAAAGCTGTTGCCTCAAAGTGCTGGATGCCCAATTTTGACCCTGACTTTGAGTACTGTGTGAGGAGTTTCCACATTCTCTAAGTAGGTTTTCCTCTGGATAATCCATTTTTCCTCCCACATCCCAAAGACTTAAAGGCATACAGGTTAATTGGCCTCTGTAAAATGTCCACAGTGTGCAGAGAGGAGATGCAAAAGAGGGAGAACATAGAATTAGTGTGAACGGGTGATTACTTGTTGGCTTGGGTTTTTTTTTTTTTTTTTAATTATTATTCTTTTTTTTTAATAGATAGAAAAAATAAAGAAAAAGAAAAGAAAATTAGAAAAATAGAATAAACTATCCATAATACAACTTAGAGATAGGTCCTCAGTCAGGCTTAGTGGTTTGTCAATTAAGAGGTTAATCGTAATTTTAATATTAATTTTTTTCCCAGTTATTATACTATAATCAAGGAAATTTCAGTTTTAGGTACTATGGGCTCCAGTTGAATATTAACCACTCTCCACCCAAAAGTGGGGTTTTAGCCTCGGGAATATTGACATTTATTGCAGATAGGAGAAATATTAGGAAAATTCTATTTAATTTTGTTTTAGAATAATGCAATCTATGTAATATTTTAAATTATATTAAAGAATGCCTGGCGTTTTATGAACATTGATATATATGTTTTTAGACTTTCATCCCAAATATCTTTCGTTATGGGTTGAACTAATTCATTTTCCCATGCTTGTCTATGTAATTCCATCGACGGATTCTCACTATCTAAAATAATATTATAAATGTAAGATATTAATTTGACTGTGTTGGGGTGTTAATTCAAACATTCAACTGGAATCTCTGGCTCTCTAATTCTATATTCTTGTGTACGTGATTTAACATAATCTTTCAGTTGTAAATATCTAAAAAAATTATTTGAATATAATCCATAATTCTGGATTATGGCTTGGGTTTTGTTGTGAGGTAAATGAAACTTTCACTACTTGTAATTTACTTAACTTTATTTAAGCTTGAAGCAACTTATTTCTTTAATACATTACTCAGAAACGTCTGGCAAACATGGCTGATTCCGCAGGCCTTTCGTGCCCAAAATACTTTGCGTATGCACACACTCCGGAAATGTCCTGCGCATGCGCACACTCTAGAAGAACCCCGCAGATGCGCACATGCGCCCACTTCAATCTCCCCTCCTATTTATAAGTTGAGACGGTCAGGAGGTTTAATACATCTTGATGACCGTCGCAGAACTGGAGTTTCAGGAGGTAATGGCATTTCAATAGCTGGTGGTAGATATATTGCTTGGTCATCAACTTCACTCATATTGTTATTTAGATTTACAATTTTAGAATTTCTTATAGAAGTTTCCATAGGGGATGCTGGAAGTGTTGGAGGAAGTTCTCGATTAGTGTTATCAAGAAGTGACGGAGCTGATGGCGAAGACGGGACATAGTGCAAGGTCACGAAGTGAGACAGTTGACTGACGTCCATCCTGATACTTAATAGTTGCATAAGAAGGGTTGACATCAGTCAGTTCAACTTCATCAACAAAAGGCTCGTTCTTATTTAATCGGACATAACGACGAAGCAACACGGTCCCAGGGCTAGTCAACCATGATGGCAGAGACGTACCACTAGAAGAACGCCGTTTGAAGTTAAAGAACCGCTCATGTGGAGTAGTATTGGTAGCAGTTGACAGTAGAGATCTGATGGAGTGTAATGCATCTGGTAGAACACATTCCCAATGCTGATCTGGTATGTCATTTGACTTTAAAGCCAGTTTCACTGCTTTCCAAATGATTCCGTTATACCTCTCAACCTGACCATTTCCAATAGGATGATATGGTGTTGTTTTACTTGTTGCAATTCCTCTCTTAGAAAGGTAGTCGTTTAAATCTTTTGACATGAATGAGGTGCCCCTATCAGAATGTATGTAACTTGGAAATCCACAGAATGAAAACAGTTGATAACCGTAGCAGCTGACATATTTGGACAAGGAAAAGCTGATTTGAACCTTGAATATTCGTCAACTAAGGTAACTATATAAACATTTCAAGAGGAGGTTGGTAAAGGCCCTTTGAAGTCAATACTCAAATGTTCCATACGTTGAGTAGCTTTGATCAATGTTCCTTCTTCAGGACGGAAGAACCTTGGTTTTAATTCAGCACAGATTCTACATGAAGCACACGTCATCTTCACATCTTCTGTAGAGAAAGGTACGTTTTTGGAATGAACATAGTGTAACAAACGAGTGACTCCAGGATGACACAGCCCATTGTGAAGATCAGTGAGTGCAGAAGAATGAACAGAGACACAAAATGCTCGGGTTAATGTATCCGGAGCAACATTATCCTTACCAGGGCGGTACTCAATTAAATAACTATATGCAGATAATTCAATCCTCCATTCATGAATTTTACTGTTCTTAATCTTCGTTCGTTTCCGATTATCCAGCATAAAAGCTACTGGACGCTGATCTGTTATCAAAGTGAAGTGCTGGTGAGCAAGGAAATGACTCCATTTTCTCACTGCTTCAATAATTGCTATAGCTTTCCTTTTCGACAGTGGGTAGTGCAATTCACTACCTTGGAGAGTACGAGACATGAAAGCCACTGGTTGTCCTCCTTGATTAAATGTTGCTGATACTGCTAAATCAGAGGCATCACATTCAACAACAAAGGGGAGATCCTCGTCGATGGCGTGTAATGTCGCAGATTCCAATTGTTTCTTCAAAGAAGTAAAGGCACCAATTGCTGTAGAGTCAAGGGGAAAGGTTTTTGCTCTAATCAAAGGCTGAATTTTGTCAGAAAAATTTGGTATCCATTTAGCATAATATGCAAACATCCCAAGGACCCTTCATAGAGAGTTTAATGTAACTGGAACAGGTAGCTCTTGGAGTGGGCGGAGTCTTTCTGGATCAGGCTTGATTATATCATTTCCAACCCAATAACCAAGAATATTAATTGATGACACTGATGTTATTGACAGCCTCATTTAATGTTAGATTTTTAGAATGTACAACATCTAAAAACTGTTGTACATTTACTTCGGAGTCACGTGAGTGACTATGTGAAGAAGGCCCGCCAGGCGCATGCGCGTCATTACGTCCGCGCATGTCGCACTGAACGGGCTGGAGGGCACAGCTCCACCAGCGGGTAAGTAGGAACTTCTAAGGTAAGTGTTTTTACAAACTTTCCTTAGAAGTATTTCCGCTCCGTAAAGCTGGCTCGAGCAGTCAGTAGGAGTGGGCAGTTGGAGCTGTCATTTCGGAAGATCCGTTTTAGCGTGGGTCCAGGGATTCACCAAATTGACCGGGTCAGGAGATAAGCGCGGCAACGCCGGTTCCGATGCCGGGTGCCGTTTTACCGGCAGCAGTTCAAATAGCGCGCTAATTTTCCCCACTAGCTCCATTCACAAAAGGCAGGCCAACTGGAATTTGCTTCAGAATGAGCCTGGTCCATTTATTTATATCCAACGGTGCTAAGCAGACTGAGGCTGCTCCTAGCCATGCAAAGGCAAATATAAAGTCACAGACCTGGGTTCTCTGACAACAATAGTTGCTCTTTCCCTGATCATACAAAACTGTAGGGGAGATTGGGAACATGCAGCTGATGCTCCACCCTTCATTACATAAGGGTCCAAGGGCCAGTAATGTCCAAGAGGGCCATACCAAGACCAACATATGGTGGGTCAATTATTGGGGTTCCTTCCAGCGCCTTGTTTAGGACTGGAGGATGCCTCCCTACTATATGATTTGGGAGAAGTGGGCAAATTGCACTGACCCTGATGCTGGTGTCCCTGCTTATGTACAAACACCAGCGCGCACAAGAGCCACGCTCTGGGTGTCTCGGAAATGGCACTGAGTTGCTATTCCGGGGGGGGGGACTGGTGAGTCAATGGAACAATCCCTTGCCAGCGGTATTAATTATGTACTACCTCACCAGCTCCAGCAAGATATGATGCAAGTGACTGCAAACAAATATGAGACACCTGTTTAATGTGCATTACTGAAAGTGCCTATGGTGACCCAGGTTCTGGGCACCCATGAGTCCTTCTTTGACTGGACAGGAGGTTCGGTGTTAACACACCCTCCAACTGATGGCTGCAGTAATTACTGAATTTGGCACTATAGTCCAAGGGACAATCATTCCTCAAACTCACACATATATGTTGGGTATTTTATGCAATGCATTTTTCAGGAAATTGCATTAGGGAATATCGCCATCAGGCCAACACTAAACCAAAAAAATTTGCTACTCTATGTAGGGCGACTGCTGTACAAATGCCTGAAATATGGTTTGGAACGGACCTTGTCATGAACATTCGTGCAATTCATGATGAGGCCAAAGCAATTGGCTTCATGTAGTCAAGCATTTCGAGGCCACCTATTCGCAACCCTGGGTTAATACTGCAAGTCAGATCCAGGGGCTGAGTTCAGCAGGGGCAGGCCAGTGGGGCAACGAGGGTACCCACCGAGACAGACCAGGTACAATCCCAATATGAGCAGACAACAGCTTTTCAGGTCAACTGTAGAGGTACAGGGACTTTTCTTAACGATAAACTTCTGGGGGGCAATCTCCTATTGGAGGTTGATTACAAATGTTTTCTAATCAATGATGCTGTATAATGTATGATATGTTTGTACTAAATACTGTCTCAAGTCTCCCATTGAGTTTATCTCAGGGATAGATCCACCTCAACAGCACAAGCCTAATAAAATGTGGGTGTTTTCTGCTCCAGAGCCTGAACATATAGATAATGGTCATTGATACAGCCATTAATCATCCTCCACAATTGTTTCTAATATTTCCCCAGATCTCAAAAAGATGGGTGTTGTAGAGTAATTTTCATCCTCAATTACTTAAATTCATTACTGCTTAACACCTGCTATCACAGGGCTGTTATGTGGCAACTATTTGTTTGCAACATGTGTATTATTCACTGCCAATTCATGCTCATTATCGCAGGTACTTGAAATTTAATTGGATGACACAGCTTTGGCAATACAAAGCATTGACTCCTGGATTAAGTTCAGCACCCAGGTTATTTATTAAGTTGTTAAAACCTGTGCTGGGGCTATTCAGCCCATCATCACATTGTAATGGGTTATTTAGCTGATATATTAATTATCAGCAACACTAATGAGTCAGCTGAAGAATCGGTGCTTGAGTCATTAGGGGTTGCTCCATC
This sequence comes from Okamejei kenojei, assembly GCA_035221665.1. NCBI lineage: Eukaryota > Metazoa > Chordata > Chondrichthyes > Rajiformes > Rajidae > Okamejei > Okamejei kenojei. The sequence goes on along the minus strand of CM069166.1, from coordinate 20,199,888 downwards.
CAACTAAGTTCTCGTTACAGCCAACCCAAAATATTGAGTATTTGGGGTTTCTTATTAATTCCGTTGCTATAACAGTAACATTACCAACAGCCAAGGTTGTCGATGATGATGATGTCTGTACTTGCCTCCCACAAATCTTTATCCCTCCATCTGAGAAGACGCTAAGGACATTGGTAAATGGGGAGCAGGTTCCTGCAGTACAATCGGGCCTTTGCATTATCAACTTTTGCAGGCTAAAATCGAATGCAGGCCATTTTCATCGGGTTCACCAGTTACCAACCACAGCTCTCGCAGAATCCAGTGGTGCATTGTTAATGTTCATCTAGCTACCAATAACATTTTGGGTACTAGACCCTTCACTAATCTTCCAGACTGATGTCAGCGCTCTCGGATGGGGGGGGGGGGAGGCTACGGACACCCCGAGTCTAGCTGTGGGGGTCACTGGCATGAACACGAAGGGTTGATTCGCCTCACACATGGGATAAATTATTTCGCATTCTTGGGGGCATTTTATGGGTAAAGGCATATTGCTCCTCAATGAAGGATTTACACATTCAACTCCAGATTGATAACATCACAGCAGTGCAATATATTAATCATATGGGAGGAGCACGGTCATTATCATGTGTTAACTGGGTACCGTCATGTGCCATTGGGGTATGTCAAGGCATATCTGCGTTTCAGCCATTTATTCACCACCTATAGCTAATGTGGTGGCCGACCATAGGTCGAGTACGTTTCATGCCAATATAGTGTGGATGTTCAATTCTACACTTTGTCATACAATTGTCACTCGATTTGGGTTGCCAGCCATTGATTGTTCCATCCAGATTACATCACCAGTTGCCTAAATATGTTTCATGGGAGCCAGATCCAGGTGAAGTTGCTGTGGATGCAGTCTCGTTACATTGGGGGCACTAAAATCTTATGTAATTTCTCAATTTTTTCATCCTGAACTGTCTCACCACAATAGAGCGAGTTTGGTGGTCCCAGATTGCCCAACACAACCATGGTTCCCCTTCGTGTTTTCAATGATGGTTCAGTCATTCATGATGATTCCCAGCTGCAGTAATTCTTGGTGCATTCGGTTACAGGAGAAAGTCACCCTTTACATGACCGTATTAATTGTTGGTCTGCACGTTCCGACCAGACAATTCCAAGGACTTGGATTGTTGAACAGGGCCATGGTGGTTCTCACTGCAGTTTGGCGAAATAGCACTCAAAACACACTATATGGTTCACATAAAGAAATGGGAACTGTTTCTGTGTACAATCCAATATGTCTTATCATAAGGCAAGCATATGTGATGTGTTGGAGTTCCTTGCTAAGTTGCATTTTGATGAGCACCTGCGTTATAGTGACATTACCAGCGCTCGGAGTGCGTTGTCCTCTTATTGGATGCAGACTTCAGAACAACATCCTCTAGGGTCTCATCCGATAGTATCCCGATTTATGAGGAATTTTAATAAAAATCCTCCGAAACCTCGCTATACCGAAATCTGGGACATCACTCCTGTTCTCACAATGCTTCGGCAATGGGCTTCAATTACTTCATTATTTACACTGAGATTAACTCCTGCTGTGGTTATGCTAATAGCGCTGGTTTCAGCACAACGTGTAAAGACATTGCAATTCTTATAAATACCTTGTATGCATTTGTCTGTCAATGACATTACCTTCTATGTTTATGATTTAATCAAACAAATCTGGGGCCCGGTCTGGCTGGAATCAAGGTGACGTTTAAAGCCTAGCTTGTTGACCAAATGTTATATGTAGTTACGCTATATAACTTAAGCCAATATATTAAAGTAACAAGGAGTCTCAGAGGTTCTGAGACAGGACTGATCATTAGTCACAAAAAGACATATACAAGAGTGTCAACACGAACTATTTTGAATAGTTATATTATGCTTGAAACAGGTTTTCAATTATGCTGGAGTCGACATTCCTGTCTTTAACTTTCACTCCACCAGGGCGGCATCAATCTCCACGGCGAAGGCTCAGGACGTGCCGCTAGACCAAATCTTCGAGGCCGAAGGATGGTCTAGAGAAGCAACATTTTCTCAATTTTCTGACAAACCTGTACAGACCGTGCCACGGTTTGGGCATGCTGTTTTGGGTCACATTTAATTCATTTGCTTTGTTTTCTATCATTGTTTGTAATTTTCCCTGAGACAGAGGGGTTATTTCTGGCTTTAGTATTATTAACAATAGTTATTGAATAATTTGAAGCAATGTTCAATATATTATTTCCCTACAGTGTCAACCAAAGCAGATTGTCGTGTGGTGTGCATCGACGGCTTGAAAATACAGAGCTTTGAAATCTTCACGTAGTCACTCACGTGACTCCGAAGTAAAATAGTAAGATTAAACGAGAACTTAGCAGTTCGAAGTTTGATCCTTATTTTATGAGGAGTGACGATGAGGGATTACGTGCCCTCCGCTCCCACCCTCATAATCTAAGAGATCATCTGGTAGTTCTAGTCTTCTACGAGCCTTACTATGTTACTTCGGCTATTTGTTTTCTGTGTTTTCACGCCGCTGCTTTGAAGTATGATGCGCATGCGCCTGGCGGGCCTTCTTCACGTAATCCCTCAACGTCACTCCTCATAAAATAAGGATCAAACTTCGAACTGCTAAGTTCTCGTTTAATCTTACTATTTTCATCATGTTCAGCTTGGTCTTTTCCTGCAATAGTTATATTATCAAGATAAGGGAAAGTATCTTTAAGGTTTTCCTGTTCAACAAGTTTGTCCATCTCTCTCTGAAAAACAGCCACGCCATTAGTTACAGCAAAAGGAACTCTGCAGTAGTGATATAATTTCCCATTTGCTTCAAACACAGTGTATTTCTTCTCTGATTCCTTCAAAGGAATTTGGTAGTAAGCATTTTTTAAGTCAAAATATTGTATTATTTAAGTAAGCATTTTTTAAGTAAAAAATAAGAGAATATCTTATACTTAGCTAATGTATTGATAATCTCTTCTATTCGAGGTAGTGGATATGCATCAAGCTCCATGAACTGGTTTATAGTTTGAGAGTAATCAATGCAGTCTATTTCTATGTCTCTCCAAGGGGTCCTTAACCACGACAACTTGTGCCCTCCAAGGGGAAGAGCTGGGTTCTATGATACCTTCTTGTAAAATATTAGTTACTTCTGTGTTGATAAAGTTCCTATCATCTTTACTAAAGTGTCTTGATTTTGTAGCAATTGGTTTGCATTTGGAGGATAAATGAGTGAATAATGAAGGACATTCAACAGATGCAGCAGAAACACCACACAATGCTGGTGGCTTTGACAATACAAGATCAAGCATAGATCCTTCATACATTATTTGAAGTGATCTGTGCAGTTTCTGGAAATCCTGACCTAGAATTATATCGCAACACAAATTTTTCAAAATACCTAGACGTACAGATTTATAGCTAGTTTTGTTCAGAATAAAGTCTACAATAAAAGATCCTATAATTTGAGTGTTGAGAGTTGTCAGAGCCATCGAGATTTCCTTATTTGAAGGAATTATGGTTAGATTTAGTCGAGACACAACTTGTCCACTTATAAAACTTACTGAACTGCCAGAATCAAGTAATACATTAAGTGTATGGCCATTAATGGATACCATTGTAGCTGCATGAGACAAGCTCTGAGGAAATGCAGCTGTAATTGCACATAAAGAAGGCGTATACATGGCAGCAGTCACCATTTTTGTAGTTGCTTTGGACTTGCATACTCTAGAATAATGTCCCTTCTTGCCACAACTATTACAAGTTGCCTCTCGAGCATGGCATATCTCTCTCTTATGAATATTACCCCCGCAAAAGTAACAGTTCCTTTTTGAATAATTATATGCAGCAGCAAGGGCACCTGTATCAGTATAAATTGTTTCAGTTTTCTCCATATTTGTACTTGGGTGAAATTTGTTTGCAGTAGCTGCAGCAGAATACACATTAGATGAGCCATAAGCATCTGAATTTTTCTGAGCCAAGTCTAAAGAGTAAGCTTGATTGTAAGCTGACTGTAAATCCAAGGTTTTGTGCCCTAATAGTCTCTGTCATATTAAAGGCGATGCCAAACCATTGATAAAAGAGTCTCGAATAACTTCCTGTCGATATTGATCAGCCGTAACTGCTTTGAAGGCACAGTCTTTACTAAGTCATTGAAGTTCTTGTAAAAATTCATCAAGTGACTCACCAGGTTTTTGTTTCCGAGTAGCAAGGAGGTGTCGAGCGAATACCACGTTGGGTGTCTTAACGAAGAGTCTGCTTAGTACATCAATAGCAGAATCATAAGTTGTACATTCCTCTATGTACTCGTATATATCAGAAGAGACAAAGCTTATTAATGTCTTAAGCCTGTCTGGTGCATCGTTGCAACACTCCTCAAAGAAGCTATTTAGTGTACAAAGCCAGTGCTTCCAATTCTTTGCAGCAGCAGGTGAGTTGGGATCCAGATCCAAGTGTTGGGGTTTCAATAGTTTCTCCATCCAAAGTCGGACTGTTTGACTTGTTAGATAAGTTGCTTAAATTGTTGTGAGGGAAATGAAACTTTCACTACTTGTAATTTACTTAACTTTATTTAAGCTTTAAGCAACTTATTTCTTTAATACATTACTCAGAAACGTCTGGCAAACATGGCTGATTCCGCAGGCCTTTCCCGCCCGAAATACTTTGCACTCCGGAAATGTCCTGCGCATGCGCACACTCTAGAAGAGCCCTGCACATGCGCACATGCACCCACTTCAGGTTTGCTGGCCCAAAGGCCTGTTTCTTTGCTGTATCTTTCAATCCACTCTTGTTTTTCTCCCCACAGATGCTGCCTGACCTGCTGAGTATCTCCAGGGAGCAGTGAGGATGTAGGATCGCAGACAACCAGAGTAAGGCGAGGTGCAGATCAGGTAGAGAGGCAGCAGAGAGCCAGGAGGGGGGAGGGTTGGTGATAGCGGGAGGGGCAGGATTGCAGGGAATTTCAGGGGAGATTATGGAAAGAGTGGAGCATCGAAGATAGGAAGTGTCAGGAAGAGGAGGACGAGTAAGCTTAAAAAACCCGATTTGCAGAGGAGGTAGGAGCGACGTCGAGCGTAAGCTTAAAACACGAGCGCGGGGCTTTGTTTTTGCAGAGGCCCAGGAGCCGTTGGTGAGGGAGGAACCAAAATCCGTAACATTCTAAATCTGTAACGTTCAAAATCTGTAATGTTCCATTCAATTAACTGGGCTTGAGGAAGCCGCTGATTGATGGACTTGGGTACGCAGCTGATTGGAAGTCAGATTCCAGCAGTTTGTAGTGTACTGTACATTGGATTTTGTATTGTATTTTTGTATTGTATATTGTATTTTGTGTTGTATCCAGGGTAAGGGAAGTATGAGTGCCAGGGCAGTTTACTGTTCTGGATGTCAGATGTGGGAGGTCATGGAGTCGGGTAGCCCTCCAGACGTCCACATCTGCGCCAGGTGCGTCGAGATGGGGCTCCTAAAGGAGTGTGTTAGGAACCTGGAGCAGCAGCTCGATGACCTCCGTCTGGTCAGGCAGAGTGAGGAGGTCATAGAGAGGAGTTACAGGGAGGTAGTTCCTCCAAAACCACAGGAGGCAGACACGTGGGTCACGGTTAGGAGAGGCAAGGGGCAGAGGTGGGCGCTAGAGCGTACACCAGTGGCTGTACACCTTGAAAATAAGTACTCCTGTTTGAGTGCTGTTGGGGGGGACAGCCTACCTGGGGGTAGCAACAGTGACCTGGCCTGTGGTACAGTCACCGGCCCTTTTGCTCAGAAGGGTAAGGAAAAGAAGAGGAGGGCATTAGTAATAGGGGACTATAGTTAGGGGGTCAGATTGGTGATTCTGTGGACGCAGTCATGAGACCCGGATGGTAGTTTTCCTCTCTGGTGCCTGAACGTGTCCAAGTTATCCTGAAAAGGGAGGGAGAGGAGCCTGAGGTCGTGGTACATATTGGTACCAATGACATAGGTAAAGAAAGAGAAGAGATCCTGAAAGGAGAATTTAGGGAGTTAGGAAGAGAGTTAAGGAAAAGAACTGCAAAGATAACAATCTCAGGATTACTTCCTGTGCCACACGACAGTGATAGTAACGATATAACCATATAACAATTACAGCACGGAAACAGGCCCTCTCGGCCCTTCCAGTCCGTGCCGACCATTTGTTTTCCCCTAGTCCCATCTACCTGCACTCAGAGCATACCCCTCCATTCCCTTCACGTCCATATACCTATCCACTTTACTTTTAAATGTTAAAATCGATCCTGCCTCCACCACTTCTGCTGGAAGCTGATTTCCACACAGCCACCACCCTCTGAGTAAAGAAGTTCCCCCTCACGTTACCCGAAACCTTCTGTCCCTTAATTCTCATGTCATGCCCTCTTGTTTGAATCTTCCCTACCCTCAATGGGAAAAGCTTATCCACGTCAACTCTGTCTATCCCTTTCATCATTTTAAAGACCTCAATCAAGTCCCCCCTTAACCTTCTGCGCTCCAAAGAATAAAGACCTAACTTGTTCAACCTTTCTCTGTAACATAGTTGCTGGAACCCTGGCAACATTCTAGTAAATCTCCTCTGTACTCTCTCTATTTTGTTGACATCCTTCCTATAACTAGGCGACCAAAATTGTACACCATACTCCAGAATTGGTCTTACCAATGCCTTGTACAATTTTAACATTACTTCCCTACTCCTATATTCAATGCTCTGATTTATAAAGGCCAGAATCTGCACATTCAACTCGTCCACCTTATTACGAATGCTCCTTGCATTGAGCCACAAAGCCTTCCGACTTGTTTTTACAACACTCTTACTCCTTATACAATTATGTTGACAAGGGGCCCCTTTTGATTTTTGCCCTGGAAACCCACCACCTCTTATTCTCAGTTGATTATTTTTTTCTTCTTTCCCCCCTACATGTTGGTTCTCTTCTCTGCCTCCGGCTTTCTCTATTTGAGTCCCTCCCCACAACCATTCTAGTTTAAAGTCCCCCCAGAAGCCTTTGCAAATTTCCCTGCCAGGATAGTGGTCCCCCTCGGGTTCAAGTGCAACCCGTCCTTTATATACAGGTCACTCCTTCCCCAAAAGAGGTTCCACTGATCCAGAAACTTGAATCCCTGCCCTCTGCACCAGTCCTTCAGCCAGGCATTTATCCTCCACCTTGCTCTATTCCTACTAAATAGGACGTACATGGTACGTCAAAATAGGACGTACATGGTAAATGGTAGGGAATTGAGGAATGCTGTGGAACCTAGGAATAACTGTGCATAGTTCCCTGAAGGTGGAATCGCATGTAGATAGGGTGGTAAAGAAAGCCTTTGGTGTGCTGGCCTTTATAAATCAGAGCATTGAATATAGGAGTAGGGAAGTAATGTTAAAATTGTACAAGGCATTGGTAAGACCAATTCTGGAGTATGGTGTACAATTTTGGTCGCCTAGTTATAGGAAGGATGTCAACAAAATAGAGAGAGTACAGAGGAGATTTACTAGAATGTTGCCAGGGTTCCAGCAACTATGTTACAGAGAAAGGTTGAACAAGTTAGGTCTTTATTCTTTGGAGCGCAGAAGGTTAAGGGGGGACTTGATTGAGGTCTTTAAAATGATGAAAGGGATAGACAGAGTTGACGTGGATAAGCTTTTCCCATTGAGGGTAGGGAAGATTCAAACAAGAGGGCATGACATGAGAATTAAGGGACAGAAATTTAGGGGTAACGTGAGGGGGAACTTCTTTACTCAGAGGGTGGTGGCTGTGTGGAATGAGCTTCCAGCAGAGGTGGTGGTGGCAGGATCGAGTTTAACATTTAAAAGTAAAGTGGATAGGTATATGGACGTGAAGGGAATGGAGGGGTATGGTCTGAGTGCAGGTAGATGTGACTAGGGGAAAACAAATGGTCGGCACGGACTGGAAGGGCCGAGAGGGCCTGTCTCCGTGCTGTAATTGTTATATGGTTATATAGCTATTAATTACTATGCTATAGTTGGGATCACAGAGACATGGCTCCAGGGGGACCAAGGCTGGGAGCTGAACATCCAGGGATATTCAATATTCAGGAGGGATAGACAGAAAGGAAAAGGAGGTGGGTAGCGTTGCTGGTGAGAGGAGATTAATGCAATAGAAAGGAAGCACATTAGCTTGGAGGATGTGGAATCGATATGGGTAGAGCTGCAAAACTCTAAGTGGCAGAAAACACTAGTGGGAGTTGTGTACAGGCCACCTAACAGTAGCAGTGGAGTTGGTGATGGCATCAAACAGGAAATTAGAAATGTGTGCAACAAGGGTAAAACAGTTATAATGGGTGACTTCAATCTACATATAGATTGGGTGACTCAAATGGGCAAGGGTGATGAGGGAGAGGATTTTTTGGAATGGATGCGGGATAGTTTTCGAGACCAACATGTAGACGAACCAACGAGAGAGCAGGCTATTCTAGACTGGGTATTGAGTAATGAGGAAGGGTTAGTTAGCAGTTGTTGTGCATGGCCCCTTGGGCAAGAGTGACCATAATATGGTTGAGTTCTTCATTAGGATGGAGAGTGACATAATTAAGTCAGAAACAAGGGTTCTGAACTTAAACAAAGGTAACTTTGAAGGTATGAGACGTGAATTGGCCAAGATAGACTGGCAAGTGATTCTTAAAGGGTTGACAGTGGATCTGCAATGGAAGGTATTTAAAGATTGCATGGATGAACTACGACAATTGTTCATCCCAGTTTGGCAAAATAATAAATCAGGGAAGGTAGTGCATCCATGGATAACAAGGGAAATCAGGGATAGTATCAAAACAAAAGATGAAGCATACAAATTAGCCAGAAAAAGCAGCCTACCAGAGGACTGGGAGAAATTCAGAGTCCAGCAGAGGAGGACAAAGGGCTTAATTCGGAAAGGGAAACTAGATTTTGAAACTAAACTGGCAGGGAACATAAAAACTGACTGCAAAAGTTTTTATAGATATGTGAAGAGAAAGATATTAGTTAAAACAAATGTAGGTCCCTTGCAGTCAGAAACGGGTGAATTGATCATGGGGAACAAGGACATGGCAGACCAATTGAATAACTACCTTGGTTCTGTCTTCACTAAGGAAGACATAAATAATCTGCTGGAAATAGCAGGGGACCGGGGGTCAAATAAGGTGGAGGATCTGAGTGAAATCCAGGTTAGCCGGGAAGTGGTGTTGGGTAAATTGAACGGATTAAAGGCCGATAAATCCCCAGGGCCAGATAGTCTGCATCCCAGAGTACTCAAGTAAGAAGCCACAGAAATAGTGGATGCATTAGTGATAATTTTTTAAAACTCCTTAGATTCTGGAGTAGTTCCTGATGATTGGAGGGTAGCTAATGTAACCCCACTTTTTTAAAAAGGAGGGAGAGAGAAAATGGGGAATTACAGACCAGTTAGTCTAACATCGGTAGTGGGGAAACTGCTAGAGTCAGCTATTAAAGATGGGATAGCAGTACATTTGGAAAGCAGTGAAATCATTGGACAAAGTCAGCATGGATTTACGAAAGGTAAATCATGTTTGACGAATCTTATAGAATTTTTCGAGGATGTAACTAGTAGAGTGGATAAGGGAGAACCAGTGGATGTGTTATATCTAGACTTTCAGAAGGCTTTTGACAAGGTCCCACACAAGAGATTAGTATACAAACTTTAAGCACACGGTATTGGGGGTTCAGTATTGATGTGGATAGAGAACAGGCTGGCAGACACGAAGCAAAGGGTAGGAGTAAACGGGTCCTTTTCAGAATGGCAGGAAGTGACTAGTGGGGAACCGCAAGGCTCAGTGCTGGGACCCCAGCTATTTACAATATATATTAATGATTTGGAGAAGGGAATTGAATGCAACATCTCCAAGTTTGCAGATGACACAAAGCTGGGGGGCAGTGTTACGTGTGAGGAGGATGCTAGGAGGCTGCAAGGTGACTTGGATAGGCTGGGTGAGTGGGCAAATGCATGGCAGATGCAGTATAATGTGGATAAATGTGAGGTTTTACTTCGGAGTCACATGAGTGATTCCGTGACGAAGGCCCGCCAGGCCGCATGTGCAGCATTTACGTCAGCCGCATTGGCCAGCACCAGTCTGGCATGACGGAGCTCCTGCCGGTGGTAAGTTAAACTTTAAGGTAAGTTTGGTTTTTACTTACCAGGTTTCAGGCAGGAGCCCTTTATACAAAATGTTTTTCCTGCCAGTCTTACAGCCCGACAACTTGCCGGTTGAACTGTGGGGAACCCCATCCGACCGCATATGCGGAAACCAGCTAAATTGATCGGGTTGTAAGATTAGGAGCCGCTGACAGTATAGTCAGTGACCCACAGACTACAGAAATGCCGTTTTAATGGCTAGAAAATTAAACAGAGTCGCTGATAGTTAGTCAGTGGTTCGCAGACTACAGAAATGCCGGTTTCCGCATTTGCGGTCGGATGGGGTTCCCCACAGTTCAACCGGCAAGTTGTCGGGCTGTAAGACTGGCAGGAAAAACATTTTGTATAAAGAGGCTCCTGCCTGAAACCTGGTAAGTAAAAACCAAACTTACCTTAAAAGTTTAACTACAGAAATGCCGTATTAAACAGAGTCGCTGACAGTATAGTCAGCGCCTCATAACCTACAGAAATGTTGTTTTATTGCTAGAAAATTAAACAGAGTCACTGATCGTCAGCGGCTCACAGACTGCAGAAATGCTGTTTTAACAGCAAGAATTAAAACAGAGTCGCTGACAGTATAGTCAGCGGCTCACTGACTACAGGAATGCCGTTTTAACAGCAAGAATTTAAACGGAGTCGCTGACTGGGGGGGGGGGGTCAGCGGCTCCCAGCCTGCAAAAAGGCAGTTAAAACAACAATTTATTTTTGAAAAATCACTGACAGATGGGTCAGTAACTTCAGCCTAAGGTTTGCCGTTGGAACGGCAAGGAAGCAACACTGGAGTCACTAACAGTGGGGTCAGTGGCTCACAGATGTTGGTACCCAGGTGAGGAATAACTGGGACTCATTTAGCCCTATTTTTGACTCGGGTGTCGGGCTATAAGGGTTAAAAACTGAAGTAAATTGTTTAAGCACCTGTTTGCTATGAATTATTTTGCCCTTCACAGATAAACTGTACATTAAAAATGTTGTTTTACTTCGGAGTCACGTGAGTGACTACGTGAAGAAGCCCCGCCTGGCGCTGGAACGGCATTACGTCGACGCTGACGGCAGAAGCAAGAGCTGCAGAGCGCAGCTCCTCGCAGCGGTCGGAACGGACCCACAGGTAATGTCCTTTTACATTACCGTTACATTACAAATCGTGGATGCATTGGAGATAATTTACAAATGTTCTATAGACGCAGGATCAGTTCCTGTGGATTGGAGGGTAGCTAATGTTATCTCTTTTTAAGGAGGGCTGGAGAGAGAAAACAGGGAATTATAGACCAGTTAGCCTGACATTGGTGGTGGAGAAGATGCTGGAGTCAATTATAAAAGATGAGATATCCGCACATTTGGATAGCAGTAACAGGATGGGTCAGAGTCAGCATGGATAAACAGAGGGGAAATCATGCTTGACTAATCTTCAGGAATTTATTGAGGATGTAACCAGGAAAATGGACAAGGGAGAGCCAGTGGATGTAGTATATCTGGACTTTCACAAAGCACATAGGAGATTAGTGGGCAAAATTAGGGCACATGGTATTGGGGGTAGAGTGCTGACATGGATTGAGAAGAGGTTGGCAGACAGGAAACTAAGAGTATGGATTAACGGGTCCCTTTCAGAATGGCAGGCAGTGGCTAGTGGGGTACCGCAAGGCTCGGTGCTGGGACTGCAGCTATTTACAATATATATCAATGATTTGGATGGAGGGATTCAACGTAACATTAGCAAATTTGCAGATGACATAAAGCTGGGTGGCAGTGTGAACCGTGAGGAGAATGCTATGAGAATGCAGGGTGACTTGGACAAGTTGGGGGAGTGGGCAGATGCATGGCAGATTAAGTTTAATTCGGATAAATGTGAGGTTATCCACTTTGGTAGCAAAAACAGGAAGGCAGATTACTATCTAAATGGCGTCAAGTTGGGAAAAGGGGAAGTACAATGGGATCTGGGGGTCCTTGTACTATTAAAGTAAGCATGTTGGTACAGCAGGCAGTGAAGAAAGCGAATGGCATGTTGGCCTTTATAACAAGAGGAATCGAATAGAATCATAGAAAATAGGTGCAGGAGTAGGCCATTCGGCCCTTCGAGCCTGCACCGCCATTCAATATGATCATGGCTGATCATCCAAATCAGTATCCTGTACCTGCCTTCTCTCCATACCCCCAGATCCCTTTAGCCACAAGGGCCACATCTAACTCTTAACTATAGCCAATGAACTTGCCTCAACTACCTTCTGTGGCAGAGAATTCCACAGGCTCACCACTCTCTGTGTGAAAAATGGTCTTCTCATCACGGTCCTAAAAGACTGCCCCCTTATCCTTAAACTGTGATCCCTTGCTCTGGAGTTCCCCAACATCGGGAACAATCTTCCTGGATCTAGCTTGTCCAACCCCTTAAGAATTTTGTAAGTCTCTATAAGATCCCCCCTCAATCTCCTAAATTCCAGCGAGTACCATATAACCATATAACAATTACAGCACGGAAACAGGCCCTCTCGGCCCTTCCAGTCCGTGCCGACCATTTGTTTTCCCCTAGTCCCATCTACCTGCACTCAGACCATACCCCTCCATTCCCTTCACGTCCATATACCTATCCAAGCCGAGTACAAGCCGAGTCTATCCAGTCTTTCTTCATATGGAAGTCCTGCCATCCCAGGAATCATCTGGTGAACATACTTTGCACTCCCTAACCATATAACCATATAACAATTACAGCAACGAAACAATCCCTCTCGGCCCTTCCAGTCCGTGCCGACCATTTGTTTTCCCCTAGTCCCATCTACCTGCACTCAGACCATACACCTCCATTCCCTTCATGTCCATATACCTATCCACTTTACTTTTAAATGTTAAAATCGATCCTGCCTCCACTACTTCTGCTGGAAGCTCATTCCACTCAGCCACCACCCTCTGAGTAAAGAAGTTCCCCCTCACTCCTAAACTTCTGTCCCTTAATTCTCATGTCATGCCCTCTTGCTTGAACCTCAATGGGAAAAATGTATCCACGTCAACTCTGTCTATCCCTTTCATCATTTTAAAGACCTCAATCAAGTCCCCCCTTAACCTTCTGCGCTCCAAAGAATAAAGACCTAACTTGTTCAACCTTTCTCTGTAACATAGTTGCTGGAACCCTGGCAACATTCTAGTAAATCTCCTCTGTACTCTCTCTATTTTGTTGACATCCTTCCTATAATGAAGGCAAACCAAAATTGTACACCATTCCCCAGAATTGGTCTTACCAATGCCTTGTACAATTTTAACATTACTTCCCTACTCCTATATTCAATGCTCTGATTTATAAAGGCCAGCACACCAAAGGCTTTCTTTACCATCCTATCTACATGCGATTCCACCTTCAGGGAACTATGCACAGTTATTCCTAGATCCCTCTGTTCCACAGCATTCTTCAATTCCCTACCATTTACCATGTACGTCCTATTTTGATTTGTCCCTCTATGGCAAGAATGTCTTTCCTCAGATTAGGAGACCAAAACTACGTAATACTCCAGGTGTTGAACAATTTGAACAATTTCTTTTCTTCGGTATTCACCAAGGAGAAGGATATTGAACTCTGTGAGGTAAGGGAAAAAAGTAGAGTAGCTATGGAAACTATGAGATTCAAAGAGGAGGAAGTACTGACACTTTTGAAAAATATAAAGGTGGATAAGTCTCCAGGTCCTGACAGGATATTCCCTAAGAATTTGAGGGAAGTTAGTGTAGAAATAGCAGGAGGTATGACAGAAATATTTCAAATGTCATTAGAAACGGGAATAGTGCCGGAGATTGGTGAACACACTGCGCATGTTGTTCCATTGTTTAAAAAGGTTTTTCAAAAAATAAACCTAGCAATTATAGACCTATTAGTTTGACGTCAAGTGGTGGGCAAATTAATGGAAAAGGATCTTAGAGATAATATATATAAGCATCTGGATAAACAGGGTCTGATCAGGAACAGTCAACATGGATTGTGCCTGGAAGGTCATGTTTGACAAACCTTCTTGAAATTTTTTGAAGCGGGTAACTAGGGAAATTGATGAGGGTTAAAGCTGTGGATGTTGTCTATATGGATTTCAGTAAGGCCTTTGACAGGGTTCCCCATGGAAGGTTGGTTCAGAAGGTTCAATCTTTGGGTGTTAATGGAGGAGTAGCAAGATGGATTCAACAGTGGCTGAATGGGAGATGTCAGAGAGTAATGGTGGATGGCTGTTTGTCAGGTTGGAAGCGGTGACCAGTGACAGGGGGTGCCTCAGGGATCTGTCCTGTTGGCGTCCACTGTTGTTTGTCATGTACAATCAATGATCTGGATGATAGGGGTGGAAAATTGGATAAGTAAGTATGCAGATGATACTAAGATAGGTGGTATTGTGGATAATGACGAAGTAGATCTCAAAGTCTACAGAGAGATTTGGGCACCATAATGGGAAAAGTGGGCTTCTGAAAGATGGCAGATTAAGTTTAATGCCTGATAAGTGTGAAGTGCTACATCTTGCAGGACAAATCAAAATGGACGTACATGGTAAATGTAGGGAATTGACGGAATGCTGTGGAACAGAGGGATCTAGGAATAAATGTTGGCATAGTTCCCTGAAGGTGGAATCGCATGTAGATAGGGTGGTTAAGAAAGCCTTTGGTGTGCTGGCCTTTATAAATCAGAACATTGAATATAGGAGTAGGGAAGTAATGTTAAAATTGCTACAAGGCATTGGTAAGACCAATTCTGGAGTATGGTGTACAATTTTGGTCGCTAGTTTATAGGAAGGATGTCAACAAAATAGAGAGAGTACAGAGGAGATTTACTAGAATGTTGCCAAGGGTCCAGCAACTATGTTAAGAGAAAGGTTGAACAAGTTAGGTCTTTATTCTTTGGAGCGCAGAAGGTTAAGGGGGGACTTGATTGAGGTCTTTAAAATGATGAAAGGGATAGACAGAGTTGACGTGGATAAGCTTTTCCATTGAGGGTAAGGAAGAATTCAACAAGAGGACATGACATGAGAATTAAGGGGATCAGAAGTTTAGGTTGGTAACGTGAGGGGGAATTCTTTGCTCAGAGGGTTGTTGTGGCTGTGTGGAATGAGCTTCCAGCAGAGGTGGTTGGAGGCAGGATCGATTTTAACATTTAAAAGTAAAGTGGATAGGTATATGGACGTGAAGGGAATGGAGGGGTATGGTCTGAGTGCAGGTAGATGGGGCTAGGGGAAAACAAATGGTCGGCACGGACTGGAAGGGACCGAGAGGGCCTGTCTCCGTGCTGTAATTGTTATATGGTTATATGGTTATATGGTGTGGCCTCACCAAGACGCTGTACAACTTAAGTAGACCCTCCCTGCTCTTGTACTCAAATCCTTTTGCTATGAATGCCAACATACCATACGCTTTCTTCACAGCCTGCTGCACCTGCATACCTACTTCAATGACTGGTGTACCAAGTCTCGTTGCATCTCCCCCTTTCCTAATCGGCCACCATTCAGATAATAGTCTACCCTCCTGTTTTTGCCGCCAAAGTAGATAACCTCACATTTATCCACATTATACTGCATCTGCCATGCATTTGCCCATTCCCTCAATCTATGCAAGTCACCTTGCAGCCTCCTAGCATCCTCCTCACAGCTAACACTGCCCCCCAGCTTTGTGTCATCCGCAAACTTGGAGATGTTGCATTCAATTCCCTCATCCAGATATATTGTATATATATTAATAATTCCCTCATCCAGATATATTGTATATACATTAATATATATTGTAAATAGCTGGGGTCCCAGCACTGAGCCTTGCGGCATCCCACTAGTCACTGCCTGCCATTCTGAAAATGAACCGTTTACTCCTATCCTTTGCTTCCTGTCTGCCAGCCAGTTCTCTATCCACATCAACACTGAACCCCCAATACGATGTGCTTTAAGTTTGAATGCTATTCTCTTATGTGGGACCTTGTCGAAAGCCTTCTGAAAGTCCAGATACAACACATCCACAGGTTCTTCCTTATCCACTCTACTAGTTACATCCTCGAAAAATTCTATAAGATTCATCAGACATGATTTACCTTTCATAAATCCATGCTGACTTTTTCCATTGATTTCACCACTTTCCAAATGTTCTGCTATCCCATCTTTAATAACTAACTCTAGCATATTCCCCACTACTGATGTTAGACTAATTGGTCTGTAATTCCCCGTTTTCTCTCTCCCTCGCTTTTTAAAAAGTGGGGTTACATTAGCTACCCTCCAATCCTCAGGAACTACTCCAGAATCTAAGGAGTTTTGAAAAATTATCACTAATGCATCCACTTTTTCTGGGGCTACTTCCTTAAGTACTCTGGGATGCTGCCTATCTGGCCTTGGGATGTTATTCAGCCTTTTAATCCAAATTCATTTACCCTAACCACTTCCGGCTAACCTGGATTTCACATCAGTACCTCCATCTCATTTGACTCTGGTTCCCTGCTATTTCCGTCAGATTATTTATGTTTTCCTTAGTGAAGACAGAACTAAAGTAGTTATTCAATTGGTCTGCCATGTCCTTGTTCCCCATGATCAATTCACCAGTTTCTGACTGCAAGGGACCTACATTTGTTTTAATTAACCTTTTTCTCTTCACATATCTATAAAAACGTTTGCAGTCCGTTTTTATGTTCCCTGCCAGGAGGAATATAGGAGCAAAGAGGTCCTTCTGCAGTTGTCTAGAGCCCTAGTGAGACCACACCTGGAGTATTGTGTGCAGTTCTGGTCCCCTAATTTGAGGAAGGACATTTTTACCATTGAGGAAGTGCAGCGTAGGTTTACAAGGTTAATTCCCGGGCTTTTGGGACTGCCATATGCTGAGAGAATGGAGCAGCTGGGCTTATACACTCTGGAGTTTAGAAGGATGAGAGGGGATCTCATTGAAACATATAAGTTTGTTAAGGGCTTGGACACACTAGAGGCAGGAAACATGTTCACGATGTTGGGGAAGTCCCGAACCGAGGGCCACAGTTTAACAAATAAGAAGTAAGCCATTTAGAACGGAGACGAGGAAACACTTTTTCTCACAGAGAGTGGTGAGTCTGTGGAATTCTCTGCCTCAGAGGGCAGTGGAGGCAGGTTCTCTGGATGCTTTCAAAAAGAGCTAGATAGGGCTCTTAAAAATAGCGGTCATCTTCCGTTGACGCCATCACAGTGAAGACTGTGTCGTTGACTGGCTCTCTGGGAGGCCCCCTTCAAACCAGCTTTAAGAAAGAAAAATATTGTGGGTGACGCGTAGAAAGGTGTGCTGGCGGCTGCCTGAACATGATGGGTCGACATAAGGCATCCGAACGTGCAGGAAAAGGACATTAACTGACATTACCGTAAGTACCCTGGGATGCAGACCATCATGCCCTGGGGATTTATCAGCCTTCAGTCCCATCAGTCTATCCAACACCATTTCCTGCCTAATGTGTATCCTTCAGTTCCTTCGTCACCCTAGATCCTCTGGCCACTACTATATCAGGAAGATTGTTTGTGTCCTCCTTAGTGAAGACAGATCCAAAGTACCTGTCCAACTCACCTGCCATTTCCTTGTTCCCCATAATAAATTCACCTTTTTCGGTCTTCAAGGGTACAACTTTGGTCTTAAATAATGTTTTCCTCTTCGTATACCTAAAGAAGCTTTTACTATCCTGCTTTATGTTCTTGGCTAGCTTACCTTCGTACCTCATCTTTTATCCCCGTATTGTCTTTTTGGTTATCTTCTGTTGTTCTTTGAACATTACGCAATCCTCTTGCTTCCCGCTCATCTTTGCTACATTGTACTTCTACGCTTTAAATTTTTATACTGTCCCTGATGTCCCTTGTCAGCCATGGTCATACACACCTTTTCTTCCCTTTTGGAATCTTTATTCTTCCTAGGAGTGAATGATCCTGCACCTTTCTGCTATAAACACCTGCCCATTTTGTTCCCCTGTCATCCCTGCGAGTGTATCTTTCAGGTCAACATTGGCCAGCTCCTCCCCTCGTGGCCCATAGTCCTCTTTATTCAACTGCAACATGACACTGCTCCTACTCTTCTCCCCCTCCAATTGTAGCTTTTACTTCTAGGTAATAAATAAATCCGGAATAGTGCGGCGCTGCCTGGCAGCTGCACAGCTCCGTTTGTTTTTTCTTTTTGCTGTTGCTTTTTCTTATGTCTGTCTTTAGTTTAGTTAGTTTATTAGGTCTGTGTGTAACTAGCAACTTAGTCTCTTCCTTCTGGGGGATGACCTTTTCTAGTGTGTCCCCTGTCTCCATCTGCGCTGAGGCCTAAATGGCGCTCTACGGCGGGGCTGTGGCGGCAGTTCCCAACGGCGGCGGTGGCCGACTGGCCCGGCCTAGCAGCGGCGGCGGCCCGACTTGGAGCTGTGGCGGCACTCCGGCGTTCCGGCGGTGGCAGCGGCCCGACTTGAAGCTGCGTGGCGTCACCGGCGTTTCAGGTTTCGGCAGCGGCAGCGGCTGACTTGGAGCTGCGGCCCCGACACTAGCAGCGGCGGCGGCCCGACTTGTAGCTGGTGCGTTAGCGGCCCGTTTCGGCAGCAGGGACTTGGAGCTGTGGCGGCACGTTTCGGCAGCGGCGACTTGGACTCAGTGGCGGACTCCGGCGTGTTCGGCACTGGACTTGGAGTGTGGCGGCATCCGGCGTTTTCGGCAGCGGCAGCGGCCTGACTTGGAGCTGCGGCCCGACCCTAGTAGCAGCAGCGGCCCGACTTGGAGCTGCGCGGCCCGCCTAGCAGCGGCGGCGGCCCGACTTGTAGCTGTGGCGTGCGTGTCCGGCAGGCCAGCGGCCCGACTTGGAGCTGTGGCCCTGACTTGGAGCTGTGGCCCGACTTGGAGCTGTGGCGGCACTACGGCGTTCCGGTGGCGGCAGTGGCCCGACTTGGTGCTGATGGCTCCTACTTTGGTGCTGTGGCGGTGTTCTTGCGTTTCGGCGTTTCGGAGACCTGGATCGCCTCAGTGCAGAGGGAGAAAAGGAGAGGAAGAGACAAGTCGAAGGACTTTGGCCTTCCATCACAGTTGAGGAGGTGTTTGGTGAACTCACTGTGGTGGAATTTGGTGTTTATTGTGTGTTTGTCACTTTTATTATATGTATGACTGCAGGAACGAATTTCGTTCAGGACCGAAAGGTCTGAATGACAATAAAGGAATTCAAAAAAATGGACGTGAAGGGAATGGGAATGGTCTGGTGAGTGCAGGTATGATGGGACTAACAAATGGTAAGGGGCACGGACTGGAAGGGCCGAGAGGGCCTGTTTCCGTGCTGTAATTGTTATATGGTTATATGGTTATAGTCACGTGAATGACTACGTGAAGAAGGCTGTCAGCCCGCATTCACGTCATTACGTTGACTCGTTTGCGCAAACGAGCCGACTGGCAGTAGCGTTGCTCTGTCCAGCGGTAAGTTAAACCTGAATGTAAATTTCACCATATTCTCAGGTTTTTGTGTTTTCTTTTTCTGCAGGAATCTCTGTACAGAGATGTACCTGCTCAACTAAATGGGGCGAAGTCCGTATGGGCCGCAAAACCGGTCATGGACCGCGGGGAATCCCGGTCTCAGAACACTGATACCCGGACCAGGGGGAACCGGCTACAGAGACCGTGGACGTGTGGGTAACCAGCGGCCGTCGGATTCGCCACCCATGTCACTGACACCACAGTCAGTGGCTTCCAAATGGGCTGTGGTTCCCAGGAAGGGGGTAAAATGAACCACAAGCCGGCAAGGTCTGTGAAGTCAGGCCAGGTGATCAGCTGTTTCCAGCCCACTGTGGTTCCCCAGGAAGGGGGTAAAACCAACAGCAAGTCGGGTAGGCCTGTGGAAGTCAGGCCAGGAGGGACCCCTCCAACATATAGCAGTCAGCCGCTTCCAGACCGCTGTGGGTCCCCAGAAAGGGGGTAATACCAAAAGTAAGACGGTCAGGCCTGTGGACTAGGGGACTCAGGCAAGGAGGGTTCCCCTCCTTCAATGGCTAGCGTCTGCGGACGTCTAAACCCACATGGAGCACCTGATGGAGTGGTTGCTCCACAATGATGCTCCAAAGGAGGGAGTTATCAGCCCGGGTCACCTTGGGGGCCCTCGGCAGCGGCACCTGTTTCAGGGCTGCACAATGTCTCCCTCTCTGAGGAGGGGAGCATTCAGAGTCAGTTCCTGTCTGACCGGATAACCTGATATAGGTCCGTTTTCAGGGCACTTGCGAATCTCTCTCGCTGTGGACAAACACACGTTTGCATTGATCTGCGAGTGGTCAGTGAGTAACTGACTTTAAAAATTGAAAGTATGTCCATGGAACAAACTGGAGCACAAGCATATGGCTTCAAGAGATACTCGCAAAACATAAGTGTTGCTGCCCTTAGCCCTGCAAAAAAGTTGGTCTCTCCACAGCCGTTGCCAGAATACCCTGAAGGGGCCAGAGGTCTAACCACAGCTACAGCAAGTGCCTAGGGACAGCTATGCGAGAACAGCGCTACACACAGGGTGACTTCGGAGTACGGTATCCAAGCATCACCAGAAAATGAAAACAGCCGCCCGAACCCTCTCTCATCAGGTAAAACTATCACACAGGTAAGACCAGGATGAGGAAGCACAAGGTACCAATGACGAGCCCTCCATCGTTCTGGGGTAAGACGGGTTCACTGAAGCGGTGGCAGCTTGCAAACGTTGGGGGGCGTGGTAAAATATGGCTCTAGAGTTGTCTTTTGAGGCACACTCAGAATTATGGCCAGAGTTGTCTTACGAGGCCAGGCTCATGTAGACAGATGAGGTTTTCAGACCAACGGCCCAAGCCGGTCTCAGGGAAAATATGGAATCCACGCACCCTACCAGTCCTACTCTCCAATCAAGAGAAAAAAGAACCCGCATCAGCGGCCTTTGGGCTTACCATAAGACCACCAGTAGCATGGAGGTAGGTGTGGTCTGTTTTCTTTCGAAACATGGGTTGTGGACCCATCTTACATGTTGGTAATATTTACACTTGTTTTTTTGCACAAGTGACAATGATAACATGAGATTCAGATCTGGTTTAAGAAAAAAATGATGATAACATGTGATTACTTTATACTGCACAACATACAAAGGTTCCAAGCAGGCTTGGAATTGGGGCCGGAGTTGTCTTTTGAGGCAGGCCCAGTATTAAGACCATGATTGCCTTTCAGGACAGGGTGAAAGATGGAGGATGTCACTTCATCCAGATTTAACTTGTATGTGCAGTATAGACTTTCAAAATAGTAAACTTCGTTACTATCTAACAATTGATTTCTATAAGAGCTATATGGCAAGCAGAGATCTTAAAGATGCATGCTATTCAGTTCCCATTCACAGGGATCACCGGAGATATTTGACATATTTATCTGGATGGGTCAATGATAACAGTTTTAATGCATTGCAAAATGGGCTAAACTTCCAGCTCGCGGTTATTTACGAAATTACTAAAACGGTGCTTGAGCTGCTCAACAACTAGCTCAAGAACATATAACCATAATAATTACAGCATGGAAACAGGCCCCTCTCGGCCCTTCCAGTCCGTGGCCGACCATTTTGTTTTCCCTAGTCCCCATCTACCTGCACTCAGACCATACCCCTCCATTCCCTTCACGTCCATATACCTATCCACTTTACTTTTACAAATGAGTTTAAAAATCGATCCTTCCTGCACTCCACCCTTCTGTCTGGAAGCTCATTCCACACAGCCACCACCCTCTGAGTAAAGAAGTTCGCCCCTCACGTTACCCCTAAAGCGATTTCTGTCCCTAAGTTCTCATGTCATGCACACCCTCTTGTTTGTCAATTCTTCACACTACCTCACTACAATGGGAAAAACGTAACTCTGTCTATCATTTCATCATTTTTAAAGACCTCAATCAAGTCCCCCCTTAACCTTCTGCGCTCCAAAGAATAAAGACCTAACTTGTTCAACCTTTCTCTGTAACATAGTTGCTGAAACCCTGGCAACATTCTAGTAAATCTCCTCTGTAACTGTCTCTATTTTGTTGACATCCTTCCTATAACTAGGCGACCAAAAATTGTACACCATAACTCCAGAATTGGCTTACCAATGCCTTGTACAATTTTAACACATTACTTCCCTACTCCTATATTCAATACTTGATTTATAAACGGCCAGACACACCCAAAAGGCTTTCTTTACCACCCTAATCTACATGCGATTCCACCTTCAGGGAACTATGCACAGTTATATTCCCTAGATCCCTCTGTTCCACAGCATTCCTCAATTCCCTACCATTTACCATGTACGTCCTATTTTGATTTGTCCTGCCAAGATATGTAGCACTCTCACACTTAACAGCAAAACTCCATCTGCCATCTTTCAGCCCACTTTTTCAAATGGCCCAAATCTCTCTGTAGACTTAGAGAATCTACTTCATTATCCACAACACCACATATCTTATTATCACCTGCATACTTACTTATCCAATTTTCCACCCCATCATCCAGATTCATTGATGTACATGACAAACAACAGTGGACCCAACACAGATCCCTGAGGCACCCCACTGGTCACCGGCTTCCACCTGACAACAGCCATCCACCATTACTCTCTGACATCTCCCATTCAGCCACTGTTGAATCCGATCTTGCTACTCCGCCATTAACACCCAACGATTGAACCTTCTTAACCAACCTTCCATGGGGCACCTTGTCAAAGGCCTTACTGAAATCCATATAGAATCGCCCACATCCACTGCTTTACCCTCATCATTTCCCTAGTTACCGCTTCAAAAAAATTCAAGGTTTGTCAAACATGACCTTCCAGTCACAACATCCCATGTTGACCTGTTCCTGATCAGCCCCTGTTTATCCAGATGCTTATATATATTATCTCTAAGTATCCTTCTACCATTAATTTGCCCACCACTGACGTCAAACTAATAGGTCTATAATTGCTAGGTTTATTCTTTGAACCCTTTTTAAACAATGGAACAACATGCGCAGTACGCCAATCCTCCAGCACTATTCCCGTTTCTAATGACATTTGAAATATTTCTGTCATAGCTCCTGCTATTTCTACACTAACTTCCCTCAATGTCCTAGGGAATATCCTGTCAGGACCTGGAGACTTATCCACTTTTATATTTTTCAGTACTTCCTCCTCTTTGAATCTCATAGTTTCCATAGCTACTCTACTTTTTCCCCTTAACTCACAGAGTTCAATATCCTTCTCCTTGGTGAATACCGAAGAAAATAAATTGTTCAATATCTCCCCCTTTTGGCTCTGCAGATAGCTGTCCATTCTGGTTCTCTAATGGTCCAATTTTATCCCTCGTTATCCTTTTGCTATTAATATAGCTGTAGAAACCCTTTGGGTTTACTTTCACCTTTCTTGCCAAAGAAACCTCATATCTTTCTTTTGCCTTACTAATTTCTTTCTTCAGATTCTTTTTACATTCTTTATACTCCTCTAGCACCTCATTTATGCCATTCCTCCTATAATTATTGGAGATATCTCTCTTTTTTTCGAAACAAGAGGTTTTGGGTCCAATGTTCCCTTGAAAACCATGGCTCTTTTCCAATTTTTACTATTTCCTTTCAACCTAACAGGGACATAAAGATTCTGTCTACTCTAACAATTTCCCCTTTAAAATGTCCTCCATTTCTCTTCTACATCCTTCCCATGAAACAAAGTGTCCCAATTCGAGAGACTCCTTTAAAATCCTTACGCATCCCTCAAAGTTAGCCTTTCTCCAATCAAAAATCTCCACCCTCGGTCCAGTTCTGCGACTCTCTCCATAATTATATTTGAAACTAATGATATTGTGATCACTGGTCCCGAAGTGCTCACCATCGCATACCTCCATCACCTGACCTGCCTCATTTCCTAACAGGAGGTCCAGCACTGCCCCTTCTCTGGTTGATACCTCTATGTACTGCTGCAAAAAACTATCCTGCACACATTTACAAACTCCAAACCATCCAGCCCATTTACAGAATGTGTTTCAAAGTCCTATTTTTGGAAAATTGAAATCTCCCACAAATCACTACCTTGATGCTTACTACTAATATCTGCTATCTCCTTACATATTTGCTCTTCCAATTCTCGCTCTCCCATTTGGCGGTCTATAATACACCCCTAAAAGTGTTGCTACACTGTTCCCACTTCTCAGTTCCACCCAAATAGACTCCCTAGATGAGCCCTCTAATCTATCCTGCCAAAGCACTGCTGTAATATCTTCTCTGACAAGCAATGCAACACCTCCCCCTCTGGTCCCCTCCAATTCTATCACACCTGAAGCAACGAAATCCTGGAATATTAGTTTCCAATCACAGCCGTCCTGCAACCATGTTTCACTGATTGCCACAACATCATATTTCCAGGTGTAAATCCAGGCTCTAAGTTCATCCACCTTACTTACAATGCTCCTAGCATTAAAATATACACATTTTAGAAACCCACCATCCCTTATTCTCTTCTATTATCTTTTTCATCGTTCTCGCCTACATTTTGGATCCGAGTGCTTCCCTTCTCTGCCTCTTGCCCCACACCCTGACCCCTAGCCCCCTCTACCCGAGATCCTCCCCCCAGCCTTTCTAGTTTAAAGTCTCCCCAGTAGCCTTTGCAAATCTCTCCTGCCAGGATATTGGTCCCCTCGGGTTCAAGTGCAACCCGTCCCTTTGTGTACAGATCATGCCTTCCCCAAAAGAGGTCCCAGTGATTCAAGGGAACTTGGAATCCCTGCCACTGCACCAGTCCTCAGCCACGCATTTATCCTCCACCTCATTTCATTCCTACTACATCACTGTCACGCGTCACAGGCAGTAATCCTGAAATCGTTACCCTTTTGGTCCTTCTCCTTAACTTTCCCCCCCAAACTCCCTAAATTCTCCCTTCAGGATCTCGTCACTTTTTCTGCCTATGTCATTGGTACTATGTGTACCACAACATCAGGCTCCTCTCCCTCCCTTATCAGATCTCTTTTGGACACGTTCTGACACATGCGAGACCCTGGCACCAGGGAGGCCAAACTACCATCCGGGTCTCCCGACTGCGTCCACAGAATCGCCTATCCGACCCCTAACTATAAGTCCCCTATTACAATTGCCCTCCTTTTTGCTACCCTTCTGAGCATCAGGGCCGGTCTCTGTGCCGGAGGCCCGGCCGCTGTTTGCTGCGAGCCCCAGCTAGGCTGTCCCCTCCAATCGTACTCAAACCCGAGTACATAGTACCTATTTTCCAGGTGCACGGTCACAGGGGTACTCTCTAGCCCCTGCCTCTGCCCCCTTGCCCTTCCTAACTGTGACCCACTTTCTGCCTCCTGTGGTTTGGGAGTGACTTCCTTCCCTGTAGCTCCTCTCTATTACCTCCTCACTCTCCCTGACCAGACGGAGGTCATCGAGCTGCTGCTCCAGGTTCCTAACACAGTCCTTTAGGAGCCCCATCTCAACACACCTGGCGCAGATGTGGATGTCTGGAGGGCTATCAGATTCCCTGACCTCCCACATCTGACATCCAGAACAGTACACTGCCCTGGCCTTCATACTCCCCCCTTACACAGGATACAATATCAACACAATATAAAGTACACAACAAACTGCTGGAATCTGACTGCCAATCAGCTGCTTACCCTAGTCCACTTCCCACCTATCAGCTGCTTACCCTAGTCCACTTCCCACCAATCAGCGGCTACCTAAAAAAAAAAAACCACTTCTCCAAATGGAATGTTATGGATTTCAGTAAGCCTCTGAAAATACAAGCCCCGCGCTTGATTTTAAACCTTACCGGTCGGGTGTCGCTCCTCCCCCTCCTCCTCCTCTTCTTCCAATGGCTCCTGTGGGCCTCTGAAAAAGTTGGGTCTCCCGTGCAGGGAAGAGATTTTAAAAGTTTCCCCCTCCCCTCCCCCACCCCCCACATATATACAGTTAGAAACAGTACAAAAAAACAAACAACTACATTTAACTAGACAAAAAAAAAATAGACAGACAGGCTGTAGGGACCGCTGCAACGTGAGTCACGCTGCCGCAAACGCCGATGGCGAATGCAGGGTGACTTGGACAGGTTGGGGGAGTGGGCAGATGCATGGCCAATGTAGAATGCGGACAAATGTGATGTTATCCACTTTAGGCAGATTACTATCTAAATGGTGTCGTTGGGAAAAGGGGAAGCACAACGCGATCTGGGGGTCCTTGTTCATCAGTCTATGAAAGTAAGCATTGCAGGTACAGCAGGCAGTGAAGAAAGCGAATGGCATGTTGGCCTTCCATAACAAGAGGAGACGAATAAGGAGCAAAGACGTCCTTCTGCAGTCGTTACAGAGCCTAGTGAGACCACACCTGGAGTATTGTGTTGTGTGCAGTTTTAGTCCCCTAATTTGAGGAAGGACATTCTTGCTAATGAGGGAGTGCAGCGTAGGTTTACAAGGTTGATTCCCGGGATGGCTGACTGTCATATGCTGAGAGAATGGAGCGGATGGGCTTGTACACTCTGGAGATTTTTAGAAGGATGAGAGGGTACTCATTGAAACATATAGGATTGTTAAGGGCACGGACACGCTAGAGGCAGGAAAAACATGTTCCCGATGTTGGGGGAGTCCAGAACAGGGGCCATGAGTTTTTTTAAGAATAAGGAGTAAGCCATTTAGAACAGAGATGAGGAAACTCTTTTTCTCACAGAGAGTTGTGAATCTGTGGAATTCTCTGCCTCAGGAGGGAGGAGGAGGTTGTTCTCCTGGATGCTTTCAAGAAAGAGCTAGATAGGGCTCTTAAAGATTAGCGGAGTCAGGGGAGAAGCCAAGAAACGGGGTACGGATTGGGGATGATCAGCCATGATCACATTAAATTGCTGGCTCGAAAGCCGAATGCCTACTACTGCACCTATTGTCTATTATCTATCTATCTATCTCCATCTATCTATCTATCTATCTATCTGCTATCTATCTATCTATCTATCTATCTATCTCCATCTATCAATCTATACGTAACTAAAACTCTGATCTTGTTATCTTCCGGTTTGCGCGGTCTTTCGTTTGCGCAAAAAAAACGGTTCAGGATAACCCTACGATTTTCCACCAGCTCACTCACCAATTCTCCTGTGCTGCGAGTGTACCAAGATTCTTTCTGATCAGTAGAATGTTGTAAAAGTTAAACCCCTGTCTCACGGTGCGAGGTGACCCAGAGTTGTCACTCGCAGTAATCACGTACACTAAATGTAGCGGGAACGTCGGAACTCTGGCGAGCAACTTAGCGACTCGTGCTGCTAACGGCATGTACCCGTGAAACTTGGTAACTCGTGAAAAAAATCAAACATGTTTGATTTTTTCCACGAGTCAAATTTACAGTTCAAGTTAAAAACTGAAACATTTTAAACTCGTTTATAACGTGGTGGCCCGTGCGTTTAACTTAGTGATTCGTGAGTCTATACCCGTGGGAACTCTTTTAACACAGCGGCAGGCAGCATCTCTGGAGAGAGAAGGAAATGGGTGACGGGATGACATTTCCAAATTTCTCCAGCCCATGTGTTCACTTTTTTCAACTAGCATCTGCCCTTTCTTGTGTATGACATTATTTGTATTTACAGTGCCTTGTGTCTTGGCAATTCATGATAGCACCACACACACAATGCTGGGGTAATTCACACACACACACACACAATGCTGGGGTAATTCCACACACACACACAATGCTGGAGTAACTCACACACACACGGAACAATGCTGGAGTAACTCTCGCACACCACACAATTCCTGGAGTAACTCAGCGGGACAGGCAGCATCTCCGGAGAGAAGGAATGATGATGTCTCGGGTCGAGACCCTTCCTTAGACCACTACCCAGAGATGCTGCCTGTCCCGCTGAGTTACTCCAGCATTTTGTCTATCTTTAAACCAGCATCTGGACTTCCTTCCCCACATAATAACCAATGAGAATTCCCCACTAAACTTCCGTGTCCTCATTGTTCCCCTCTCGGTCTTCCCCAGACCTGTGTATGTGTATATGTGTATGTGTATATGTATATGTTATATATACTTTGAGTGGTTCCTGGGGTGCCTACTGATATTATATATATATATATACTATATATATATATATATATAATATATATATATATAGATATATATATATATATATTTAATATATATATATATATATATATTATATATATATATATATATATATACTTGCAAAAGTATTCATACCCTTGAAACTTTTCCACATATTGTCACGTTACAATCACAAACGTAAATGTAATTTATTGGGATTTTATGTGATAGACCAACACAAAATGGTGTGCCTAATTGTGAAATGGAAGGAAAATTATACATGTTTCCAAATTTTATTACAAAAAAAAAAAATAAAAAACTGAAAAGAGTGCGTTGCAAAGTATTCAGCCCCCCCTCAGTCAATACTTTGTAGAACCCACCTTTCGCTGCAATTACAGCTGCAAATTTTTAGGGTATGTCTCTACCAGCTTTGCACATCTAGAGACTGAAATTTTTGCCCATTGTTCTTTGCAAAATAGCTCAAGCTCAGTCAGATTGGATGGAGAGCGTCTTTGAATAGCAAATCTTTTCAAGTCTTGCCAGAGATTCTCAATTGGATTTAGGTATGGACTTTGACTGGGCCATTCTAATAACATGAATATGCTTTGATCTAAACCATTCCAATTGTAGCTCTGGCTGTATGTTTAGGTCGTTGTCCTGCTGGAAGTGAACGTCCGCTCCAGTCTCAAGTCCTTTTGCAGACTCTAACAGGTTTTCTTCCAAGATTGGCCCTGTATTTGGCTCCATCCATCTTCCCATCAACTCTGACCACTCTTCCCTGTCCCTGCTGAAGAAAAGCATCCCCACAGCATGATGTTGCCACCACCATGTTTCACAGTGGGGATGGTGTATGTTCAGGGTGATGTGCAGTGTTTGTTTTCCACCACACATAGCGTTTTGCATTTAGGCCAAAAAGTTTCAATTTTGGTCTCATCAGACCAGAGCACCTTCCTCCACAATGTTTGCTGTGTCCCCCACATGGCTTGTGGCAAACTGCAAACAGGACTTCTTATGGCTTTGTTTCAACAATGGCTTTCTTCTTGCCACTCTTCCATAAAGGCTCGATTTGTGAGTGCGCGACTAATAGTTGTCCTGTGGACAGATTCTCCCACCTGAGCTGTGGATCTCTGCAGCTCCTCCAGAGTGACCATGGGCCTCTTGGCTCCGGGCTTCTCTGATCAATGCCTCTCCTTGCCCGGCCTGTCAGTTTAGGTGGACGGCCATGTCTTGGTAGGTTTGCAGTTGTGCCATACTCTTTCCATTTTCGGATGATGGATTGAACAGTGCTCTGTGATGTTCAAAGCTTGGGATATTTTTTTATAAACCTAACCCTGCTTTAAACTTCTCCACAACTTTATTCCCTGACCTGTCTGGTGTGTTCCTTGGGCTTCATGAATGCCCCCCAAGGAACATTGTTTGTTCACTAATGTTCTCTAACAAACCTCTGAGGCCTTCACAGAACAGCTGTATTTTATACTGAGATTAAGATTACACACAAGTGGACTCTATTTACTATTTAGGTGACTTCTAAAGGCAATTGGTTGCACTGGATTTTATTTAGGGTATCAGGAGTAAAGGGGCTGAATATTTTTGCACGCCACACTTTTCAGTTTTTTTATTTGTAAAAAAATTTGAAAACCATGTATCATTTTCCTTCCACTTCACAATTATTTGCCACTTTGTGTTGGTCGATCACATAAAATCCCAAAAAATACATTTACGTTTGTGGTTGTAACGTGACAAAATGTGGAAAAGTTCCAAGGGGTATGAATACTTTTGCAAGCCACTGTATATAATATATATATAGAGAGAGAGAGAGAGAGAGGGAGAGAGAGAGAGACACACACACACACACATATATTTATACATATATACATCTGTATACGTATATTTATAATACATTATTTATACATATATTTTATATATACTTTGCGTGGTTCCTGGGTTGCCTACTGCTGGTAACTCCGCGAAATATCATCCCCCTGCATTTCAAATCGTAATCTTTTGCCTATATATATATATATGTGTGTGTGTATGTGTGTTTGTGTATATGTATATGTATATGTATATGTATATGTTGTGTATATGTGGTGTATTTGTGTGTGTGTGTCTCTCTTGTCTGTCTGTGTGTGTGTGTGTGTGTGTGTGTCTGCTGTCGGGTCCCGGCGGCCGCTCAAAGACAGTCACCCGAGCTGCTTCCTTCCTCGGAAGTGGCGGCCAGTTCTGCCGTCTGTGTTGTAACCATGTAACCATATAACAATTACAGCACGGAAACAGGCCCCTCTCGGCCCTTCTAGTCTGTGCCGACCATTTGTTTTCCCCTAGTCCCATCTACCTGCACTCAAGACCATACCCCTCCATTCCCTTCACGTCCATATACCTATCCACTTTACTCTTAAATGTTAAAATCGATCCTGCCTCCACCACTTCTGCTGGAAGCTCATTCCACACAGCCACCACCCTCTGAGTAAAGAAGTTCCCCCTCACGTTACCCGAAACCATCTGTCCCTTAATTCTCATGTCATGCCCTCTTGTTTGAATCTTCCCTACCCTCAATGGGAAAAACGTATCCACGTCAACTCTGTCTATCCCTTTCATCATTTTTAAAGACCTCAATCAAGTCCCCCCTTAACCTTCTGCGCTCCAAAGAATAAAGACCTAACTTGTTCAACCTTTCTCTGTAACATAGTTGCTGGAACCCTGGCAACATTCTAGTAAATCTCCTCTGTACTCTCTCTATTTTGTTGACATCCTTCCTATAACTAGGCGACCAAAATTGTACACCATACTCCAGAATTGGTCTTACCAATGCCTTGTACAATTTTAACATTACTTCCCTACTCCTATATTCAATGCTCTGATTTATAAAGGCCAGCACACCAAAGGCTTTCTTTACCACCCTATCTACATGCGATTCCACCTTCAGGGAACTATGCACAGTTATTCCTAGATCCCTCTGTTCCACAGCATTCCTCAATTCCCTACCATTTACCATGTACGTCCTATTTTGATTTGTCCTGCCAAGATGTAGCACTTCACACTTAACAGCATTTAAACTCCATCTGCCATCTTTCAGCCCACTTTTCCAAATGGCCCAAATCTCTCTGTAGACTTTGAAAATCTACATTATCCACAACACCACCTATCTTAGTATCATCTGCATACTTACTTATCCAATTTTCCACCCCATCATCCAGATCATTGATGTACATGACAAACAACAGTGGACCCAACACAGATCCCTGAGGCACCCCACTGGTCACCGGCTTCCAACCTGACAAACAGCCATCCACCATTACTCTCGGGACATCTCCCATTCAGCCACTGTTGAATCCATCTTGCTACTCTGCCATTAACACCCAAAGAATGAACCTTCTTAACCAACCTTCCATGGGGAACCTTGCAAAGGCCTTACTGAAATCCATATAGACAACATCCACTGCTTTACCCTCATCAATTTCCCTAGTTACCGCTTCAAAAAATTCAAGAAGGGTTTGTCAAACATGACCTTCCAGGCACAAATCCATGTTGACTGTTCCTGATCAGACCCTGTTTATCCAGATGCTTATATATATTATCTCTAAGTATCCTTTCCATTAATTTGCCCACCACTGACGTCAAACTAATAGGTCTATAATTGCTAGGTTTATTACTTTGAACCCTTTTTTAAACAATGCGATGTGTGTGTGTGTGGTGTGTGTGTGTGTGTGGTTGTGTGTGTGTGTGTGTGTGTGTGTGTGTGTGTGTGTGTGTGTGTGTGTGTGCGCGTGTCTCTCTGTCTGTATCTGTGTATCTGCTGTCGGGTCCCGGCGGCCGGCTGAAAATAACTCAAAGCCACAGGATGGAGATGTATTTTTACACTGTTGCTTTATTAAAACATACCTTAATTCACGGTTGGCTCAAGAGTAACGGGAGAGGAACTTGGTAACTCGGAGGAGGAACTTGGAACATCGCAGAAATGACATACCCGTGGGAACTCGGTTAAACACTTGAAAATAAACTTGAAGGCCCGTACACAACCACGAGTCTTTCACTCGGGGTACCTCGTGGGTCAACTCGCACTGTGAGACAGGGCCATTAGTGAGGTTTAAAAATCTTAAAATCCGCGCGTGCGCAGATCGATCTCCTCTCCTGCCAGTTAGCGCCACGTGGATTAGTCTCTTTTCTGTCACTCCCCGGGAGGGTCCGCACCTTTCTGCGCCATCGCGTCTTTACTAGAGCTGAGGGACGTTCTGGATGCCCGGCGAGAGGTCTCCAACCGGACACAATTTTCAGAGGGACCCAGTGGGTCAGCTCAGCTCAGCCAGCCCAGCCTGGAGTCGGAGATGTCGCCAAATGGAAAAGTGGAGACTCTGATCCCGGCAGAGGAGAACGACCAGCGACCTGCGCCCGCTATGAGTACCCGTTTGCACCGCCAGCTCCAGCCCCTACCCCTCCGGCCCCCCTAACGGCTCCTGACCCCTCTCCCCCGTGGCTGTTCCCCCGTCTTTTCTCCGAGCTCTCTCCCCCTCCCTCCACGCCCACACACCCATCTCCCCCCACAACCACCCACACACCCCGCCTTCCCCCCGACACCCCCCACAACCCGCCACCCCCCGCCACACCATACTCATCTCCCCACACCCCCCACAACATACCCGCGCACAACCCACAATCCCTGCCACACAACCCTCCCCAACCCCCCACCCACACATCCCCTGCCCACATTCCCACTCCCCACAACCCCTCCCTGCCACACACCCCTTCCACCAACACCCCCTCTTCCCCCCCCCACACACACACCCCCCTCCCACACACCCCCCCTCACACACACCCCCCTCCCACACACACCCCCGCCCACACACACCCCCCTCCCACACATACCCCCGCCCACATACACCCCCTCCCATACACAACCCCCTCCCACACCCCCCCCCCCGCCCACACACACCCCCCCCCGCCACACACGCCCCCCTCCCACACACACGCCCCCGCCCACACACAACCCCCGCCCACACCCACCCCCTCCCACACCCACCTCCTCGCCCACCCACACACCCCCCTCCACACACCCCCCATCACACACACCCCCCTCCCACACATACCCCCGCCCACACATACCCCCGCCCACATACAAAACCCCTTCCAACACCCATCCCGCCGCCCACCACACACCCCCCTTCCCACACACACCCCCCTCCCACACCCCCTCCCTCCCACACCCCCTCCCACCACACACACCCCCTCCCACACACACCCCCTCCCACACACACCCCCCCGCCGCCCACACACGCCTCCTTCCACACACACACCCCCCCCCGCCCACACACGCCCCCTCCCACACACACGCCCCCGCCCAACACACAACCCCGCCCACACCCACCCCCCTCCCACACCCACCTCCGCCCACACACACTCCCCCTCCCATACACC
Organism: Okamejei kenojei; assembly: GCA_035221665.1. Classification (NCBI taxonomy): domain Eukaryota; kingdom Metazoa; phylum Chordata; class Chondrichthyes; order Rajiformes; family Rajidae; genus Okamejei; species Okamejei kenojei. The sequence goes on along the minus strand of CM069166.1, from coordinate 20,166,400 downwards.
CCCCCATCACACACACACCCCCTCCCACACATACCCCCGCCCACATACAACCCCTTCCACACCCATCCCCCCCGCCCACACACACCCCCCTCCCACACACACCCCCCTCCCACACCCCCCCCTCCCTCCCACACCCCCTCCCACACACACCCCCTCCCACACACACCCCCCTCCGCCCACACACACCCCCCCCCAACCCCCGCCGCCCACACACGCCTCCTCCCACACACACACACCCCTCCCACACCCACCCCTCCCGCCCACACCCAACCCCCTCCCCATCACCCACCCCCTACCCCCTCCACACACACCCCCACCTCCCACACACAACCCCTCCCACAAACCCACCCCCTCCACCTCCCCCTCCCGCCACACACACACACTCCCGCCCACACACACCCTCCCGCCCACACAACCTCCCGCCCACACACACACCACACCCCCCGCCCACACACAACCCCCTCCCCACACACACCCCCCGCCCACACACACCCCCCGCCCACACACACACACCCCCCCCACACACAACCCCCTCCCACACACACCCCATCCCACACACCCCCCCCCCCCGCCCACACACACCCCCCTCCCACACACACCCCCCACCCCCCCCCCCCGCCCACACACACCCCCCTCCCACACACACCCCCCGCCCCACACACACCCCCCGCCCACACACAACCCCCTCCCACACACACACCCATCCCACACACCCCCCCCCCCGCCCACACACACACCCCCTCCCACACACACCCCCCCCCCCCCCCCCCCCCCCGCCCACACACACTCCCCGCCCACACAAACCCCCTCCCACACCATCCCCCCACAATCCCAACCCAACGGTCCCACTTAGTCTAGTACCATTCTAGTACTCAGTTCTTAAAGTTACAGTCACCATTATATACACTACAGAGTGTGTACGCTTTTTATGCCTTTCATTAATTCTAGTTTAGAGATGTAGCGGAGAAACAAGCCAATCGGCCCACTGAGTCTGTACGGACCAACGATCACCCATACATTAGTTCTGTGTTGTTCCAGTTTCGCATTCGACACACTAGGGGTGTTTTACAGAAGCCAATTAACCTACAAAGCCGCACATCTTTGGAATGTGGGTGGAAAACGAGCGCACGGAGAAAACCCACGCTGGTTAAAGGGAGAACTGCGGACCGCCAGCGCCCTGAATCAGGATCGAAACCCGGGTGTCTTGCGCTGTCAGGCAGCAACTATTCTTTTATCAGCTTTCCCTCAACCCCGGACACTCCAAGCGATCCAAGTAATATTCCTCTAATTAGGACAGAATTCTGGCGAAATTACAGATTTGATTTATAATAAGGTGAAAGCCTGCTGGAGAACTCAGTTCGAGCAGCATCTGTGGGTGGGGGTGGGACACTCACATTATCGACGTTTTGGGTCCAGACCCTGCATCAGGACGGTCTCTGATGCCCCACAGACACTACTCGAGGCGCTGAGTTCCTCCAGCAGATTGTTTGTCCCCAGATTACAGCATCTGCAGCCTCATGTGTCTCCTCCAGGGTTAACGTCCGGTGCATTGACAGGTCTGGGAACTGGCCGGATCTGAATCTCATGTCCTCCTCAGTGGGGCGTGCCTCTGTACAGCTGCTGAAGTTCTGCCGGACGATGTGAGTCGTACAAAAGTTCGATCTTTCAGAGAGCAGGATGCGAGCCGTGTACAGCTGCCTTCTATTGGGTATAATGAGTGATATCTATCTCCGTCTCACCATTTTTATACAGTTAAACGTTGTATCTTTTTCTGTAAGAATGACTCATGGTCTCCTCAGCTTTACGATTACCTTCCTTCATATACATAAAAAATGATCTCTTACCTCATAAATAATGTTCAGACCGGATAATTAGACTTCTGGCTAACAAAGTGCTGGATCGAGTAGCATCTGTGGAGGGAATGAACGGATCGGGACCATTCCGATTGGGACCATCCTTTACATTTGTAATTGACAAATCTCATATTTCGCTTGGGCAGCTTACAGCCCTGTGTTATGAATATCCATTTCTCCAACTTCAAGTAACCCTGGCATTGCCTTTCTTTCTATCCTTCCCCCACCCAAGTCGCAACAGCATTTTTGTTTTTCACCCAACAAACAGCTGACACTGTCCTGTTTCCTTTATTATCGTTAGTTTTTGCATATATTTCATTCATTGTTCTTTATCTCTACATCATAGTCTATATCTCCATTTCCCTTCTCCCTAACCAAACGGAAGAAGGGTCTCGACCCGAAATGTCAGGGTGGCAAGAGGGTCCTGTTCTCTGCTGGTTCCAATACTTTGCTCTGCGGTTTGACAAAACTTTTTTTATTATTACAAGAGAATCGATCTTTCAAATTCATGGATTTCCCAGTTCTCACGAAATCAGCTCCCGTTTCCACGCTGTATCTCTAAACTAAACATTCTTACCATATATTTTATCCTGCTTACCAGATTCTCTGCCTGAGTCATGTGCTGATAATCGCCCTACTCCAACTAATCTCGTCTCTGTGGCTCACACTTGGTGCGGAGACCATGCCCAGCCAGTGCGCCTTCCAAAAATTCAATTGGAAATATTCCCTGGGAGAGGCCTGCGGTGTGATTTTACAGGGGTCCCTCTCTGAGAAGTGCCAATGTAAAGATGTTAACGGTGTCTGAATCCAGAAGGTCAGAGTTTCATAATGAACCAGTCATGATGACAACTTAACACACTCTGAACTGACCGGCCCATCTGTGGGTCTTGGGCATTGACTTTAGTATCCCTACAGGTCATCACGGACATGGTTACTAAACTGTCAAATACAGAAGTCAAAGTGCTGGAGCAACTCAGTGGGTCAGGCAGCATCTGTGGAGGGATTGGACAGATGACATTTAGGTTGTGACCTTTCAGACTGATGGAGTAGTGGGGAGAAAGTTGGAAAAGATGGATGGACGTGGGGCCTGGCAAGTGATGTGGATATATGTGGGGGTGGGGTGATTGGCAGATGAGTGCAGTAAATGATAGAGATGAAAAGGAGGCAAAAAGCCTGTCAGATAAGAAGGGAACAGGAGTGAATTGTGTGGGGGGAGGAGACGGGCGGGGGACAGATGGAATGAAATGGCAATGGGATAGTCAGGGATGGGAGACGAGTCTTCAAAGGAGGGGTAAGGAGCAGAGTCAAGATTCAAGAGTGTTTTTATTGTCATATGTCCCAGACAGGACAATGAAATTCTTACTTGCTGCAGCACAACAGAATATGTGAAAATGTATACATTGTATATTACGGGGGAAAAAAGAAAAAGCTCCATAAATAACAAACACAGTGCAAATAACAAAATAATAATAGTATTTCGCAGTGGTAGGGTGAGAGATAATGGGAGAAATGGGTATGTGACAGTGCCGGGAGGGCCACAGGGACAGAGAGAGATGGTCAGGAGATATTACTTGGAATTAGAGAATTCAATGAAGGTGCTGATTGGGTTGTAAGCTACCCATGTGGGATATGCTCCTTGTCGGTGGACTCGTAGCCAAGTTCACAGGACAAAAGCTGAGAACCGTTGCCGGATAATGCGATACGATATAACTTTATTTATCCCGGGGTGGGGTGGAGGGGGGGGGGGGGAATTGTCTGCCAACAGTCCTGAAACACAACAAGATACACGAAACATAAAATTAAAGTGATGAGTGGAAAGTCGAGGATTGATGATGTGGCAAATAATGGGGTGGAGGATGGATGCGGGGGAGGGGAAGGGTTGGAGTCAGTCTACCCCACGACAGAAGGGCGAGGAGTTTGTACAGTTTGATAGCACAGGGATAAGGAGCTCCTGTGGTGTTTTTGTGCTGCATCTTGGTGGAACACGTCTGTCGCTGAAGGCACTCACTCTCACTGAGTGCTTACTGCAGTAAGAGTGCTTACATCTGCAGTAAGCACTCTTACTGCAGATGTTGAAGGAGTGGAGCCTCCTCAGAAAGTACAGATGGCTCGGACCCTTTTTATACAGTGCCTCAGTGTTCCTGGACAAGTCCAGTTTACTGTCCAGGTACACTCCAAGGTACTTGTACTCCTAGATAAAATGCACAGCTACACCCATGATGGAGACAGGGGCCAGACGTGTTCCTCTCTTCCTAAAGTCCACCACTAACTCCTTAGTCTTGTCGGTCTTGAGCTGCAGGTGATGCCGCCCCACACCACTCAACAAAGTCGTTGACTACACCTCTGTCCCCAGCTTCCCTTCCCTCACTGATGTAGTCCACAATTGCAGAGACATCTGAAAACTTCAGCAGGTGGCAGGAGTCCGAGTTGTAGATGGTGAACAGGAAGGGACAGAGGACCTATCCAGGTGAGCATAGGAACGATGGACCAGGTGGATGATGGCATCCTCTATCCCCACCTTTGTTTGTTAAGTGAACTGCAGGGGGTTAAGGTAGGGTTTAACCAGGGTCGCAGGTGACTGAGGACCAGCCACTCCAGAACTTCATGATGTGTGAGGTCAGCGCCACTGGTCTGTAGTCATTGGAGGAGCTGGGACACGTCCTCTTTTATACAGGGTCCGGGCAGTATGTCTTCCACATCACAGGAACCCTCTCCAGGCTCAGGCTCAGGTTGACGATATGCTGGAGATGTGAGACCATCTCCAGTTTTCTTGATGAAACCCATGTTGGTGCTGTGGTGCAATAAATGGTCGTTGAGTGGAGGTGGCTGCTGGCATTGGCCAGGCTGGGCCCAGTGGCCAGGACCCAGGGATGATTGTGAGAATCAGGGGCAGTGGGGTAAAGAGTTAAATGTTTGCTGCAAAATGGGATTCCCTCCAGAACCGACAGAGACTGATGTCAGTCTGATTTCGGGTGCAGACTCTGACTAATCTCCAATGACATCAAATATCACAGTGCAATGTATATCCAATCTCCACCACGCCCTTCAGAGTTCCAGAGGCTGGCCAAGCTCTCCATCAGCTGACTGCCCAGCGACTCAATGCCCAATCCAAATGTACAAAAAAAACCTTTAATTTAGTCCCAAGACTCCAGTTTGAAAATCACCATTGCAGGAAGCTGCTTGCCCTGCCAATCACTAGCTGTCCAAATATTATCCCTGAGGGAAATCCTTGCGTATAAAGTGACCTAAACTGATGGAGTTTGATACTTGACCCAGTTTGAGACAATTTCACCAGCAAACTGAGAGCCAGCAACCCATTTGTAAAAAGACGGCATTTCAAGCCTTCCCTGCCGGTCAACACTCTTCCTCTCCCTCACCCCCCGCGCAATAGTGACCCCCCCTCACTTCCCCTCTCTCCCACTGTACACCCACCCCCCCTCTCCACACCCCTGCCTCTCAACACCAACTTCCTCACCTTCCCCCTCTTCCTCATCCAACACCAATCCCATCCCCTCCTCCCCCCATACCCCTCTCAACATCCAGCCTGCTCCTCCCCCTCTCTCTCAACAAACCCCATCCTCACATCCGCCCGTTTACCTACCTCCTCTTAACACCAACCTACTCCCCTATCCCCGCCTTTCCTCCCTCCCTTCCCCCGGGCCCCAAGGTCATCAGCTCCAGTTCCCCTATTACAACACCCTTCCCCCACCTCCGCATCTGCTTCAGCTTTTGTGAACTGCTTTTCTTCAGCACTTTCCACTGCGTGTTTGTTCTCCTACTTCTGTTAACCTTTCCCACCCACCTTTACCTTTCGTGCTTTCTGCTCACTACTACACCGCCAGAAAAAAGACCCAGCCCGAAATGCTGTCGTCCATTCACATCAAAGTTGCTACCTGACCCACTGAATTCCTCATATTATAATGTTTTGTATAACTAATTACTCTAACTTAAAGTGTATAATTGTCAAATGGAACCGGATGTGAACCGAACAATGACATTCCTTACTTGCTGCAAGGCTTTAAACAGACACATTAGATTGGCATCAACAATTTTACAATGACATATCAATGCATTGAGTTATACTCAATATTTAGAACCACGGTAGGCACAGGGCGCAGCGGTAGAGTTGCTGCCATACACACCGTGAACCCGGTTCGATCCTGACTATGGGTGCTGTCCCTTTACAGACCTTGTACATTCTCCCCGTACCAATCCACGCCACCCATGATCCTTCCCTCCAAGATGCGGCCTGTTTTGTGCGTGGAATCACACCTGGTGTGGAATAGGTCCGATGGCGGGTGCTCACACGTACATTTGACTGTGGGACGCGTCCTGCTGGTGGAGACGAAGGAGAGAGAAGGGGGAGAGAGGAGAGAGGGGGGGAGGAACAAGGCGGGAGAGAAGAAGGGGAGGAGAGAGGGAGAAAAGAGAGAGGACAGAGAGAGAGAGGGCGAGAGAAGGGATAAGAAGAGGGACAGAGAAAGGAGACGGGAGCATGGTTCATTTTCCACACATAGCCATAGTGACTGGCAATCAGAAGCCAAGCCGCCAAGTTGAAAGCGGTCCGAAACTGTGCAAGCCCCACTCTCTTCCCTACGGCCACCCTCCGCGGGCTGCGTCGGGTGTGCGGAGGTTTGGGGACAAGGTTCATGCCTTCACGGTCGATGTGATGGACACGGCGTCTGGTGACCATCTCTGACTAGATCCCGCCCACCGCAACGGACAGTCCGTGTAATGGACTTTTCTGTTGAGCGGCTGTCGTTCCTATTGTGCTTGTAGGCGACGCGTGCTTACCGGTAGTGGCGTTTCGACAGAGCAGCCATTCTGTAAAAGTTTGTTTAGAGGTCTCCGCAAGCTTTAAGTTCGTCTTGTTTTTCAGGCGTCCCCGCCCATCCGGTTAGTTTGCATTTAGGCATCCTCATCCGTCGTTATGGCGTTTCGTCGTCTTCAGACGCTTTCAGTTTATTGGCGTTTCGGCCTAGTTTTTCACATTCGGTGCTTTGGCTTCTTGTCTGTTGCGCCACTTCCGCACACGGACGCCCAACAGTTATATGGACTACAAACTTCCTTCCACTCCTGCCCATTCCCTACGTCTCAATTTCTCCATGTCCACGCGCATCTGCTCCAAAGATGAGCCTTCGCATTCTACACACATCCAAGATAGTCTTCACATCTTCTGTAAACGTGGTTTCTCACCTGTAGTCATAATTTATCCTCACAGTGTGTCCCATGGTCCTGTATGTCTGCTCTTTGCGCTCCCCCTCATAGGTGGAATGAGGGTAAAGAGTTTCCCTGCCTCCTTGCCTTTCACTAAAACAAACTACACCCCACCAGCCTCCCAACACACCTTTCTTCCAACATTTCCCCATCAATTCCAAGCATGATCCCAACCACCAGTCACATCTTTCCATCCCCACCAATCCGTTATGCCTGCCAGAAAGACCACTCCCCTCCAGCTTCTTGTTTTAAAAAACACTCATCCCTTCCCGGTCCAAACCACCATGTCCATTCCCCTGCTCTGCATGAGATGCAACACCTGTCCCTATGACTCTTCCCTCACCTCCAACCAAGGATCCCACTGACCTTCCAGTGAGACAGGTTTAGCAGAACTTTCTCTGTTCCCGAGTGACTCTCCACATATTGACATACCACCCTTAGACTCGGTGATTGGTGTCATCAAACACATGCTCGCTCTGCCAAGGCTGCTGGATGCACATTCCCTCAACCCTCTACCTTCATGCTTCTGGATCAGGAGGATTACAGATCCGCTCCATTTGCCTAGGTGTATGCAACCGCCAGAACTCTCACCAAACCGGAAGCCACAAACCTGTCAGACACTGACCAAGTCGAACAAAGTAGGTTGATATTCCTCAACTTGCCATTCGATGGTATAATTCTCTCTTTCTTCTCGCACCTTTTCCGGTAAATGCATCTTTCTCACTAACAGTGACCAAAAATGAAACTTAGTCTTACGATAATCCAGAGCCTACTGCATTACAAGAAGTGGAGGCCACATGTATCCTGGAGAACAGCACTGCATATTTTGTCACTGCTAAGTTACTCAATCACTTAGTTTCTTTATTGAGATTAACCATTCACGAGATAGAGCTGCCCAGAGGAAGTTACAGAACAATGAACTCTTTCTAATAGATATTTGGACAGCTATTTGGCAGGTGGTTTAAGGTATAAAGTGGGGCATCTGTAAAGTTGCTCCTCAAAGCACCATACAGTCATGTGCTTTTCCTGCAGTGCTTTGGTGTCACACCACATCCCCAGATGTGTGGATTTGTAGGTTAATTGCTTTAAATTGCCCCTAATATGTAGCGAGTGGATGAGAAACTGGTAAAACATAGAACATTGTGAGCGGTGGATTGATGAGTATCCATGGGTTCGTTTGTCAAAAGGGCCAGTTTCCATGCAGTATCACTAAACCTAAATGTGTTTATTGTTTGGCCCAAGTGCACGCAAATGAGAATAACCTAAGTCTGCAAACTTGTCGATGCTCATATGGGCCAAAGGGGCTTGTATTTCCATGCACAATAGGTAATCACGTCATATGCTACAGAACATGCCCTTCGGGCCCAACTTGCCCATGCCGACCAACGATGCCCCAGCTACACTAGTCCCACCTCCCTGCATTTGGGTCGTATAACCTCTGAACCTTCCTATCCATGTGTGCTGCAAAATTCTTTCAAGTTGTTTTTTAACTGCTTCAACAACCTCTTTTGGCTGGTCATGTCCATACACACCAGTCTCATGTGCAGAAGTTGTGCCCCCACAGGTTGCTAGAAATCTTTCCCCGCTCAATTTAAACCTATGTCTATGAAGCTAATGAAACAATGAAGAACTCCTAATTCTTCACTCCCCCACTCAGGTTAAACAGTATATCATTCACCATAGCTATTCCCTTCATGACAAACGACCTCTACAAGATCACCCCACAGATCAAGGAATAAAGGTCTTCCTGCCAGCCCAACCTCTCCCTATCGCTCATGTCCCTTGAATCGTGGCATCCATCCTTGTAAACCTTACTTTGCACTCCTTTCCAGCTTAACATCCTTCCTATAACAGGTGACCAAAACTGAACAGCAATAATCCAATGCAGCCTCACCAACATCTTGTTAACTGTAATATAACATCCTAACTTGCAGGGTTTTTTGCTCTGTAGTGCGTTAGTCAAGACTCACCATATCCTAAGTTCTTTCCAGCCAATGAAGTCACTTTAGTAAGAGTCAGGAATCCCAGCAGCCTAGTTTTTGTCCATAGCAGTCATCACTGCAGAGTGGGCAGACCATCTGTCTGAGCAGACTTTTGAGGATAATTATTGACCAAATGTATACACAAAATGCTGGAGTAACTGAATGACGTAGCAGGTCGAGACCCTTGCTTCAGACTACATCGCGGACGAAGAAGAAGTCTCGATGCGAAACATCACCGATTCCTTCTCTCACAGAGATGCTGTCTGTCCCGCTAGTTACTCCAGCATTTTGTGTCTACCATTGAGTTAAACCAGCATCTCAGTTCTTTCGTACACAAAATATTGACCAGAACTTTCACCTGTGAGAATCCACCATCTTTTTTGAAAACTTGATTTAGGGCTTTGGCCTAAGAGCAGGGTGGCTCTCCCTGGCACTGGTATTACGCACTGCTGTATTGTGCTGGCATTGTTTATGTTTATATCTCTGACAAACCTTGAATCCATAAATTATCTTTCTACAGCAGCGTTGGTATTAGACAAATAGACAATAGGGGTCATAGAGTAAGCCATTCGGCCCTTCGAGCCAGCAACCGCCATTCAATTGTGATCATGGCTGATCATCCAATCAGTACCCCGTTCCTACCTTCTCCCCATATCCCCCTGACTCCGCATTTTTAAGAGCCCCTATCTAGCTCTCTCTTGAAAGCATCCAGAGAACCCGCCTCCACCTTCCCACTGAGCAGAGAATTCCATACTCACCCACCCCTCTGTGGATAAAGTGTTTCCTCATCTCCGATTCTAAATGACTTACTCCCCTATTCTAAACTGTGATATTATTGGCGATGTGGTAATATTGCAACCCAGCTAACATTAGAGTTTGACTGGACAAGCGCAAGAAGTGTGTCGGAAATGCAGGTACCATGGACTTTACTAACTTTAACCAATCATGGTAGTTTCCCTCAGCATGTATGGGTGAAATGTGAATATTGACATGAGGCTGTGTACAAAATAGAATTTTCCTTTAACTCGGTCCCATACATATTGATCCACCAAGCAATCTCCGTGCATAGACAACTGAGGTAATTAAAATGATGTTGATTAAAAACTATTAGTACGGGTTCCTGATGTATGGGGAGAAGCAGGAATTGGTAGGGAGATATCGATCATCCATAGATTGAATGGCTGAGTAGACTTGATGGGCCGAATGGCCTAATTCAACTATACATATGAAATTAAGAATAACATTGGTACAAATAAAGGACCCTATTTATATGGCAGAAACAATATTTTATAGGGACTGATTAAAGATGACTGAGAACTAAAACATAACCAATCAGAATCGCAAAAATGCATTCACATCCATCAGTCGAACTTGTTCTGAACTAACCCTCCTTTTTAAAAAACATTAACAAAAACCGGATCTTTTTTTTTGTTAAATATTTTATTAGACGTAAGGACATATTAAAAAAGAATATACTTCGCCACATACATTTCTTAATTTTATTAATAATAACATTATGTCTTATTTGTATTTCTATACTTTTTTTGTTTTATGCAGATGGGAAAAATTAGATGAATAATAAAGTAAAAAATAGAAATAAAAAAAAAAAAATGAGTGAGTGTTAAACAGTTTTTATCCATCGTTGGAATATATCCCTGATTTGTTTATAATATGATTCTTCACCCATCTCCTTTATTCAGCTGTTTAACCCATCAAGTTTCTCGCACCGAGCCTTTTTGACCTTTTAAATATTCATTAAATGGAGACCATATCCCTCTGAAAGGATCCAACCGGTTCCATAGGACAAGCCTTAATCTTTCCAGATTGAAGTGTCTCCACCATTCCTGTACTCCACATTTTGGATTGTGGGGATTTAGGCCCTTTCCATAAAATTCAATATTATTTTTTCCTCAATATATTAAACTGTAATAAATAAAAATTCCTTTGATTCGTTGTATTATTGAACTGTTTCTGAATATTACCCCATATTAAGAAATTTTTTTTGATCAGATCAGATTTTAGTAACAACATATGAAATATAGTCTTATATATTTCTGTCCAAAATTTAGCAATTTTTATACAATTTTTAAATGAAGTGTGTTAAGTTTGGTTTCTAAGTACTGGCATTTTATCAGAGGGGGGGGGGGGGGGGGGGGGGGGGGGGGGGGGGGGGGGGGGGGGGGGGGGACATATGCAGATACATTTGGAGAATACATGTAATTTGGATTTTGAGTAGTGTAATTCTATGTACTAATTTAAATTGTATAAGAGAGTTGTTGTTAGCAATTTAATGAACAGTGGTGTATATGTTGTAAACTTTTCATCCCATACTTCTAGCTGATTATTTGACCAATTCGTTTTCCATCGCATTCCTAGATAGTTCTGTCATTGGACATCGTTTTCCAATAAAATGTTATAATTACTATCTCTCTATG
>CM069166.1:20074343-20154413 GCA_035221665.1 Okamejei kenojei | reverse complement strand
GGGGGGTATAGTTGGATGTTTCTGGGAAATCAGGGTGTAGGGATGTTATAATATGGGTTTGTATGGGTTAATTGGTTTCGTGTATGGTTCTTTGGTGGAGATATGATAGTGGTGCGGGTTGTGAGGAAGATTGGGGGGGAGACATGGGCGAGGGTGTAGGGCATTTTAACTTGCTCTATTTAAGATAGCGTGTCTGGGGATTTGGGGTGCTGGCAAGATCGGTACGGATTGGGGAGGTCACCATGATCACAATTGAAGGGCGGTGCTGCCTCGAATGGCTACCCCTGCATCTATTGTCTATTGTCTTTGTCCTATTGCCTGTACTCAGCACCTCTGTTTAAAAAGTGCCCTGCAAAGTTTTTAACTTCCTCTCACATCGTCAACCTATGCGCATCAGAGTTTGAACCGATCAAACTGAGATGACTATCACCCTATTTTGTCTGCTGTTACCTTTTCCAGGTTGCCCTCATCCTCAACCCCACCAACGGAAACGTCCAAGTTTATCCAACCTTTCTTTAGAGCTTTATCTCCTCCAATGCAAACAACATACTGAGTGCAAATATTCTGCATCCTTTCTAAGCCTCCACATCCTACCTACAGGTGTGTCAACCAAATGCTCAAAATACTCCAAAATATGCCCAAATACAGCAAATCCTGAATAGACACAATAACTACTAGAGTAACTCAGAGAGAGAGGCTGCATCTCTGGAGAGAAGGAATGCATGACGTGTTGGGTCAAGAGCCTTCTTTGGACCGAGTGGAGGGAGAGGGAGTCTAGAGATTGGAAGGTGTAAGGTGTGAAAATGACAGATCAAACAGACGATGATAAAGAAGTAGAATGGTTCATTGTTAGCTGAGGGAAGATAACATGGAGGCATACAATCAGTAAAATTAATCAGAGGACAGTGAGACAAGCAGGAGAACTAGAGTGGGGAGGGACGGAGAGAGAGGGAAAGCCAAGGGTTGGAGAATCAAATTCATACTGCTGGTATCCGTTATTGCCGCATGTCCACTATAACCACGTAAGTATTATCATTGTATAAATAGTAGAAACAAATAAGTGCAGATGTTGGTTAAGACACAATGGACAAAAAGTGCTGGAGTAACTCAGCAAGTCGGCAGCTGATTCTCTGGAGAACATGGATAGGCGAACGTTTCTGGTCGACAGCCTTTCAGACTCTTGGTCCGAAACAGGGGCAGAATCCAGGTGAGTTGATGTCCTGGCCTACTGCAGCTGGGGTGTGAGGAGAAGCCCGACGCTGATAAGGATTGCCATAGAACATAGACAAAAAGGTGCAGGAGTAGCCATTCGGCCCTTCGAGCCTGCACCACCACCGTTCAATATGATCATGGCTGATCATCCAACTCAGTATCCCGTACCTGCCTCCCCTCCACACCCCCTATCCCTTTAGCCACAAGAGCCACATCCAACTCCCTCTTGAATATAGCCAATGAACTGGCCTCAACGACCTGTGGACAGAGAATTCCAGAGACTCACCACTCTCTGAGTAAAGAAATTGACACGCACTGCGCTTTCCTCATCTCGTCTTTAAGAATTCCTGACCCTTAGCCTTAGACGGAGTGTGACACCCCTTGTTCTGGACCCCCCCCAACATCGGAACAATCTTCCCTGCATCTAGCTTGTCCAACCCCTTAAGAAATTTTGTACATTTCTATAGATCCCCCTCAATCTTCTAAATTTTTACGGTGAATACAAGCCGAGTCTATCCGTCTTTCTTCATATGAAAGTCCCAACATCCCAGGAATCATTGTCTGGTGAACCGTTCTCTGAACCCCCTCTTGGCAAGAATGTATTTCTCTAATTTGGAGAGACCAAAACTGTTGCAATATCCAGGTGTGGTCTCATCACCAAAACTCTGTACAACTGCAGTAGAACCTCCCTGCTCCTATACCAAATCCTTTTGCTATGAATGCTAACATACCATTTTGCTTTCTTTCTTTGCCTGCTGCACCTGCATGCCTACTTTCAATGACTGGTTTACCATGACACCCAGGTCTCATTGCATCTCCTCCCCTTTTTCCTAATCTGCCACCATTCATAATAAGTCTACCCTCATGTTTTTGCCACCAAGTGGATAACCTCAACATTTATCCACAGTTATACTGCATCTGCCATGCATGCCCATTCACTCAGCCTATCCAAATCACCCTGCAGCCTCCTAGCATCCTCCTCACACCTAACTATAACCTCCCAGCTTGGTGTCATCTGCAAATTTGGAGATTGCATTCAATTCCCGCGTCCAAATCATTAATCTATATTGTAAATAGCTGGGGTCCCAGCACTTAGCCTTGCGGTACCCCACTACTCACTGCCTGCCATTCTTAAAAGGACCCGTTTACTCCTACCCTTTGCGTCCTGTTTTTGCCAGCCAGTTCTCTATCCACTTCACTTTTTATACCACGAGGGGGGGGGGCGGGGGGGGGGGGGGGGGGGGGGGGGGGGGGGGGGGGGGGAGGGATGGGAAGGGAGGGGGGGGGGGGGGGGGGGGGGGGGGTGCAGAGGGGGGGCGTCTGGGGAAAAAGAGAGTAGGGGCTGGGGGGTTAGTTGTGGGGTGGGGTTGGTGGGTGGGGGGTGTTTTATATACTATTTCACTTAAGTGGACATTGTCGAAAGCCTTATGAAAGTCCAGATAACACATTATAACATTACCAATGGGGGGGTTGTCCCTTGTTGCAACTCGCTAGTACATCCTCGAAAAAAGTCTATTGGTGTGATTGAAGTTGTATGGTTACCTTTGGGGGGGTGTAAATCCTGCTGGTGTGGGGGGTTTGTCCAATGGATTTCACCACTTAGGTTCCAAATGCGGCTGCTATCCATTTTTAATAACTGACTCTAGCAGTTAACCGATGTTAGACTAACTGGTCATGGGGTTCCCCATTTTCTTCTCCCTCTCCTTTTGGGGTAATGTGGGTGGGGTGGGTGGAACATTAGCTACCTCCAATTAGGGAAGAAAGGAAAAAAACTACTCCAGAAATCTAAGGAGGTGGGGTGTGGTTTTGAAAGGTTTGAATTGTTCAGGGGATGTAATTGCATCCTACTATTCTGATTTGCTCTTACTTGAGTACTCTGGATGATGATATCAGGAGAGTAGGCCCTGGGGATTATCGGCCTTTAATTCCGTTCAAGTGTGAGTACCCAACACCACTTCCCGGCTGGAAACCTGGATTTTCTCTCAGTGTCCTCCACATTATTAATGACCCCGGTCCCCTGCTATTCAGCAGATTATTTGGATAGATGAAAATAATGGGTTATGTGTGGTAGGAACGTTTGACAGATGTTACCAAGGTAGTTATTCAATCTAGTCTGCCATGGCTCCTTGCTCCCCCATGATCAATTCACCCGTTTCTGACTGCAAGGGACTACATTTGTTTGGAAACTAATCTCTTTCTCTCACATATCTATAAAAACTTTTGCAGTCAGTTTTATGTTCCCTGCCAGTTTTAGTTCAAAATCTAGTTTCCCTTTCCGAATTAAGCCCTTTGTCCTACTCTGCTGGACTGAATTCTCCCAGTCCTCTGTAGGCTGCTTTTTCTGGCTAATTTGTATGCTTCATCTTTTGTTTTGATACTATCCCTGATTTCCCTTGAATTTCCAAGGATGCACCACCTTCCCTGAGTTATTCTTTTGCCAAACTGGGATGAACAATTGTCGTAGTTCATCTTCCTGCAATCTTAAATACGCCCGTCCACCTTGCATATCCACCGTCAACCCTTTAAGAATCACCCCTTGGCCAGTCTATCTTGGCCAATTCCATGTCTCATATACCTTCAAAGTTACCTTTGTTTAAGTTCAGAACCCTTGTTTCTGACCTTAATTATGTCACTCTCCACTCCTAATGAATGAACTCAACCATATTATGGTCACTCTTGCCCAAGGGGCCATGCACAACAAAACTGCAACGAACCCTTCCCTCATTATCATATACCCAGTCCTAGAATAGCCTGCTCTCTCGTTGGTTCCTCTACATGTTGATTTCGAAAACTATGCCCGCATACAGTCCAAAAAAATCCTCGTCCTCATCACCCCTGCCCATTGAGTCACCCAATCTATATGTAGATTGAAGTCACCCATTATCTGTTTACCCTTGTTGCACAGATTTCTAATTTCCTGTTTGATGACCATCACACCAACTCTCCACTACTACTGTTAGGTGGTGCCTGTACACAACTCCCACTAGTGTTTTCTGCCACTTAAAGAGTTTTGCAGCTCTACCCCAGACGATTCCACATCCGCCAAGCTAATGTGCTTCCTTTCTATTGCATTAATCTCCTCTCACCAGCAACGCTACCCACACTCCTTTTCGTTCTGTCTACCCGTCCTGAATATATGAATAAGCTGTTGATTATTTTTTCTTCTTCCCCCCTACAGGTTGTTCTCTTCTCTGCCTCCGCTTTCTCTATTGAGTCCCTCCCCCAACCATTCTAGCTTAAAGTCCCCCAGAAAGCCTTTGCTAATGTCCCTGCCAGGATAGTGTGCCCCCATTCGGATTCAAGTGCAACCCGTCCTTTATATACAGTCACTCCGTCCCAAAAGAGGTTCCACTGATCCAGAAACTGATATCCCTGCCCTCTGCATCCAGTCCTTCAGCCAGCATTTATCCTCCACCTTGCTCCATTCCTACTATCACTGTCGCGTGGCACAGGAAGTAATCCTGGCTGAGATTGTTATCTTTGCAGTTCTTTTCCTAACTCTCTTCCTAACTCCCTAAATTCTCCTTTCAGGATCTCTTCTCTTATCTTTACCTATGTTATTGGATACCAATTATGTACCACGACCTCAGCTCCCTCTCCCTCCCTTTCAGGAATAACTTGGACACGTTTCATGGCACCAGAGAGGAAAACTACCATCCGGGTCTCATGAACTGCGTCCACAGAATCACCAATCTCTCCCCTAACTATAGTCCCCTATTACATATGCCCTCCTCTTCTTTCCTTACCCTTCTGAGCAAAGGGCCGTGACTTGTACCACAGCCAGGTCACTGTTGCTATCTCACCCCCAGAGGCTGTCCCCCCCCCAACACACTCAAACAGGAGTACTTATTTTCAAGGTGTACAGCCACTGGTGTACGCTCTAGCGCCCTTACCTCTGCCCCTTGCCTCTCCTAACCGTGACCCACGTGTCTGCCTCTGTGGCTTTTTGGAGGAACTACCTCCCTGTAACTCCCTCTCTATGACCTCCTCACTCTGCCTGACCAGACGGAGGTCATCGAGCTGCAGCTCCAGGTTCCTAACACACTCCTTTAGGAGCCCCATCTCGACCACCTGGCGCAGATGGTGACGCTGGAAGGGCTACCCGACTCCATGACCTCCCACATCTGACAATCCAGAACAGTAAACTGCCCTGCACTCATACTCCCTTACCCTGGATACAACACAAAATACAATATACAATACAAAAATACAATACAAAATCCAATGTACAGTACACTACAAACTGCTGGAATCTGACTTCCAATCAGCTGCGTACTCAAGTCCATCAATCAGCGGCTTCCTCAAGCCCAGTTAATTGAATGGAACATTACAGATTTTGAAACGTTACAGATTTAGAATTTTACGGATTTTGGTTCCTCCCTCACCAACGGCTCCTGGGCCTCTGCAAAAACAAAGCCCCGCGCTCGTGTTTTAAGCTTACCGCTCAGACGTCGCTCCTCCCACACCAACGGCTCCTGGGCCTCTGCAAAAACAAAGCCCCGCGCTCGGGTTTTAAGCTTACCGCTCAGATGCCCATACCTCCTCTTCCCTACACAACTTCCTATCTTCGATGCTCCACTCTTTCCATAATCTCCCCTGAAATTCCCTGCAATCCTGCCCCTCCCACTATCACCAACCCTCCCCCCTCCTGGCTCTCTGCTGCCTCTCTACCTGATCTGCACCTCGCCTTACTCTGGCTTGTCTGGCGATCCTACATCCCCTCACTGCTCCCTGGAGATACTCAGCAGGTCAGGCATGCATCTTGGGGAGAAAAACAAGAGTGGATTGAAAGATACAGCAAAGAAACAGGCCTTTTGGCCAGCAAACCTGAAGTGGGTGCAGGTCGCATGTGCAGGGCTCTTCTAGAGTGTGCGCATGCGCAGGACATTTCCGGAGTGCAAAGTATTTCGGGCGGAAAGGCCTGCGGAATCAGCCATGTTTGCCAGACGTTTCTGAGTAATGTAATTAAAGAAATAAGTTGCTTAAAGCTTAAATAAAGTTAAGTAAATTACAAGTAGTGAAAGTTTCATTTCCCTCACAACAATTTAAGCAACTTATCTTACAAGTCAAACAGTCGACTTGGATGGAGAAACTATTGAAACCCCAACACTTGGATCTGGATCCCAACTCACCTGCTGCTGCAAAGAATTGGAAGCACTGGCGCTTGTATACTAAATAACTTCTTTGAGGAGTGGTGGCAACGATGCACCAGACAGGCTTAAGACATTAAATAAGCTTTGTCTCTTCTGATATATACGAGTACATAGAGGAATGTACAACTTATGATTCTGCTATTGAATGTACTAAGCAGACTTCTTCGTTAAGACACCCAACGTGATATCGCTCGACACCTCCTGTGCTACTCGGAAACAGAAACCTGGTGAGTCACTTGATGAATTTTTTACAAGAACTTCAATGACTTAGTAAAGACTGTGCCTTCAAAGCAGTTACGGCTGATCAATATCGACAGGAAGTTATTTGAGACTCTTTTATCAATGGTTTGGCATCGCCTTTAATATGACAGAGACTATTAGGAGCACAAAACCTTGGATTTACAGTCAGCTTACAATCAAGCTTACTCTTTAGACTTGGCTCAGAAAAATTCAGATGCTTATGGCTCATCTAATGTGGTATTCTGCTGCAGCTACTGCAAACAAAGTTCACCCAAGTACAAATATGGAGAAAACTGAAACAATTTATACTGATACAGGTGCCCTTGCTGCTGCATATAATTATTCAAAAAGGAACTGTTACTTTTGCGGGGGTAATATTCATAAGAGAGAGATATGCCATGCTCGAGAGGCAACTTGGAAATATTTGTGCAAGAAGGGACATTATTCTAGAGTATGCAAGTCCAAAGCAACTACAAAAATGGTGACTGCTGCCATGTATACGCCTTCTTTATGTGCAATTACAGCTGCATTTCCCTCAAGCTTGTCTCATGCAGCTACAATGGTACCATTAATGGCCATACACTTAATGTATTACTTGATTCTGGCAGTTCAGTAAGTTTTTATAAGTGGACAAGTTGTGTCTCGACTAAATCTAACCATAATTCCTTCAAATAAGAAATCTCGATGGCTCTGACAACTCTCAACACTCAAATTATAGGATCTTTTATTGTAGACTTTATTCTGAACAAAACTAGCTATAAATCTGTACGTCTAGGTATTTTGAAAAATTTGTGTTGCGATATAATTCTAGGTCAGGATTTCCAGAAACTGCACAGATCACTTCAAATAATGTATGAAGGATCTATGCCTGATCTTGTATTGTCAAAGCCACCAGTATTGTGTGGTGTTTCTGCTGCATCTGTTGAATGTCCTTCATTATTCACTCATTTATCCTCCAAATGCAAACCAATTGCTACAAAATCAAGACACTTTAGTAAAGATGATAGGAACTTTATCAACACAGAAGTAACTAATATTTTTACAAGAAGGTATCATAGAACCCAGCTCTTCCCCTTGGAGGGCACAAGTTGTCGTGGTTAAGGACCCCTTGGAGAGACATAGAAAGAGACTCTGCATTGATTACTCTCAAACTATAAACCAGTTCACGGAGCTTGATGCATATCCACTACCTCGAATAGAAGAGATTATCAATACATTAGCTAAGTATAAGATATTCTCTACTTTTGACTTAAAAAATGCTTACTACCAAATTCCTTTGAAAGAATCAGAGAAGAAATACACTGTGTTTGAAGCAAATGGGAAATTATATCACTACTGCAGAGTTCCTTTTGCTGTAACTAATGGCGTGGCTGTTTTTCAGAGAGAGATGGACAAACTTGTTGAACAGGAAAACCTTAAAGATACTTTCCCTTATCTTGATAACATAACTATTGCAGGAAAAGACCAAGCTGAACATGATGAAAATAGTAAGATTAAACGAGAACTTAGCAGTTCGAAGTTTGATCCTTATTTTATGAGGAGTGACGTTGAGGGATTACGTGAAGAAGGCCCGCCAGGCGCATGCGCATCATACTTCAAAGCAGCGGCGTGAAAACACAGAAAACAAATAGCCGAAGTAACATAGTAAGGCTCGTAGAAGACTAGAACTACCAGATGATCTCTTAGATTATGAGGGTGGGAGCGGAGGGCACGTAATCCCTCATCGTCACTCCTCATAAAATAAGGATCAAACTTCGAACTGGTAAGTTCTCGTTTAATCTTACTATTTTACTTCGGAGTCACGTGAGTGACTACGTGAAGATTTCAAAGCTCTGTATTTTCAAGCCGTCGATGCACACCACACGACAATCTGCTTCGGTTGACACTGTAGGGAAATAATATATTGAACATTGCTTCAAATTATTCAATAACTATTGTTAATAATACTAAAGCCAGAAATAACCCCTCTGTCTCAGGGAAAATTACAAACAATGATAGAAAACAAAGCAAATGAATTAAATGTGACCCAAAACAGCATGCCCAAACCGTGGCACGGTCTGTACAGGTTTGTCAGAAAATTGAGAAAATGTTGCTGCTCTAGACCATCCTTCGACCTCGAAGATTTGGGCTAGCGGCACGTCCTGAGCCTTCGCCGTGGAGATTGATGCCGCCCTGGTGGAGTGAAAGTTAAAGACAGGAATGTCGACTCCAGCATAATTGAAAACCTGTTTCAAGCATAATATAACTATTCAAAATAGTTCGTGTTGACACTCTTGTATATGTCTTTTTGTGACTAATGATCAGTCCTGTCTCAGAACCTCTGAGACTCCTTGTTACCTTAATATATTGGCTTAAGTTATATAGCGTAACTACATATAACATTTGGTCAACAAGCTAGGCTTTAAACGTCACCTTGATTCCAGCCAGACCGGGCCCCTGCTTTGTTTGATTAAATCATAAACATAGAAGGTAATGTCATTGACTGACAAATGCATACAAGGTATTTATAAGAATTGCAATGTCTTTACACGTTGTGCTGAAACCAGCGCTATTAGCATAACCACAGCAAGAGTTAATCTCAGTGTAAATAATGAAGTAATTGAAGCCCATTGCCGAAGCATTAACCATATAACCATATAACAATTACAGCACGGAGACAGGCCCTCTCGGCCCTTCCAGTCCGTGCCGACCATTTGTTTTCCCCTAGTCCCATCTACCTGCACTCAGACCATACCCCTCCATTCCCTTCACGTCCATATACCTATCCACTTTACTTTTAAATGTTAACATCGATCCTGCCTCCACCACCTCTGCCGGAAGCTGATTCCACACAGCCACCACCCTCTGAGTAAAGAAGTTCCCCCTCACGTTACCCCTAAACTTCTGTCCCTTAATTCTCATGTCATGCCCTCTTGTTTGAATCTTCCCTACCCTCAATGGGAAAAGCTTATCCACGTCAACTCTGTCTATCCCTTTCATCATTTTAAAGACCTCAATCAAGTCCCCCCTTAACCTTCTGCGCTCCAAAGAATAAAGACCTAACTTGTTCAACCTTTCTCTGTAACATAGTTGCTGGAACCCTGGCAACATTCTAGTAAATCTCCTCTGTACTCTCTCTATTTTGTTGACATCCTTCCTATAACTAGGCGACCAAAATTGTACACCATACTCCAGAATTGGTCTTACCAATGCCTTGTACAATTTTAACATTACTTCCCTACTCCTATATTCAATGCCCTGATTTATAAAGGCCAGCACACCAAAGGCTTTCTTTACCACCCTATCTACATGCGATTCCACCTTCAGGGAACTATGCACAGTTATTCCTAGATCCCTCTGTTCCACAGCATTGTGAGAACAGGAGTGATGTCCCAGATTTCGGTATAGCGAGGTTTCGGAGGATTTTTATTAAAATTCCTCATAAATCGGGATACTAACGGATGAGACCCTAGAGGATGTTGTTCTGAAGTCTGCATCCAATAAGAGGACAACGCACTCCGAGCGCTGGTAATGTCACTATAACGCAGGTGCTCATCAAAATGCAACTTAGCAAGGAACTCCAACACATCACATATGCTTGCCTTATGATAAGACATATTGGATTGTACACAGAAACAGTTCCCATTTCTTTATGTGAACCATATAGTGTGTTTTGAGTGCTATTTCGCCAAACTGCAGTGAGAACCACCATGGTTGGAATTGTCTGGTCAGAACGTGCAGACCAACAATTAATACGGTCATGTAAAGGGTGACTTTCTCCTGTAACCGAATGCACCAAGAATTACTGCAGCTGGGAATCATCATGAATGACTGAACCATCATTGAAAACACGAAGGGGAACCATGGTTGTGTTGGGCAATCTGGGACCACCAAACTCGCTCTATTGTGGTGAGACAGTTCAGGATGAAAAAATGGAGAAATTGCATAAGATTTTGGCGCCCCCAATGTAACGAGACTGCATCCACAGCAACTTCACCTGGATCTGGCTCCCATGAAACATATTTAGGCAACTGGTGATGTAATCTGGATGGAACAATCAATGGCTGGCAACCCAAATCGAGTGACAATTGTGTGACAAAGTGTAGAATTGAACATCCACACTATATTGGCATGAAACGTACTCGACCTATGGTCGGCCACCACATTAGCTATAGGTGGTGAATAAATGGCTGAAACGCAGATATGCCTTGACATACCCCAATGGCACATGACGGTACCCAGTTAACACATGATAATGACCGTGCTCCTCCCATATGATTAATATATTGCACTGCTGTGATGTTATCAATCTGGAGTTGAATGTGTAAATCCTTCATTGAGGAGCAATATGCCTTTCCCCATAAAATGCCCCCAAGAATGCGAAAGAATTTATCCCATGTGTGAGGCGAATCAACCCTTCGTGTTCATGCCAGTGACCCCCACAGCTCGGTGTCCGTAGCCTCCCCCCCCCCCCCCCCACCCCCCCATCCGAGAGCGCTGACATCAGTCTGGAAGATTAGTGAAGGGTCTAGTACCCAAAATGTTATTGGTAGCTAGATGAACATTAACAATGCACCACTGGATTCTGCGAGAGCTGTGGTTGGTAACTGGTGAACCCGATGAAAATGGCCTGCATTCGATTTTAGTGCTAGTTCACGTGCTCTCTGCAAAGGTTGATAATGCAAAGGCCCGATTGTACTGCAGGAACCTGCTCCCCATTTACCAATGTCCTTAGCGTCTTCTCAGATGTAGGGATAAAGATTTGTGGGAGGCAAGTACAGACATCATCATCATCGACAACCTTGGCTGTTGGTAATGTTACTGTTATAGCAACGGAATTAATAAGAAACCCCAAATACTCAATATTTTGGGTTGGCTGTAACGTGAACTTAGTTGGATGGAGCAACCCCTAATGACTCAAGCGCCGATTCTTCAGCTGACTCATTAGTGTTGCTGATAATTAATATATCAGCTAAATAACCCATTACAATGTGATGATGGGCTGAATAGCCCCAGCACAGGTTTTAACAATTTAATAAATAACCTGGGTGCTGAACTTAATCCAGGAGTCAATGCTTTGTATTGCCACAGCTGTGTCATCCATTTAAATTTCAAGTACCTGCGATAATGAGCATGAATTGGCAGTGAATAATACACATGTTGCAAACAAATAGTTGCCACATAACAGCCCTGTGATAGCAGGTGTTAAGCAGTAATGAATTTAAGTAATTGAGGACGAAAATTACTCTACAACACCCATCTTTTTGAGATCTGGGGAAATATTATAAACAATTGTGGAGGATGATTAATGGCTGTATCAATGACCATTATCTATATGTTCAGGCTCTGGAGCAGAAAACACCCACATTTTATTAGGCTTGTGCTGTTGAGGTGGATCTATCCCTGAGATAAACTCAATGGGAGACTTGAGACAGTATTTAGTACAAACATATCATACATTATACAGCATCATTGATTATAAAATATTTGTAATCAACCTCCAATAGGAGATTGCCCCCCAGAAGTTTATCGTTAAGAAAAGTCCCTGTACCTCTACAGTTGACCTGAAAAGCTGTTGTCTGCTCATATTGGGATTGTACCTGGTCTGTCTCGGTGGGTACCCTCGTTGCCCCACTGGCCTGCCCCTGCTGAACTCAGCCCCTGGATCTGACTTGCAGTATTAACCCAGGGTTGCGAATAGGTGGCCTCGAAATGCTTGACTACATGAAGCCAATTGCTTTGGCCTCATCATGAATTGCACGAATGTTCATGACAAGGTCCGTTCCAAACCATATTTCAGGCATTTGTACAGCAGTCGCCCTACATAGAGTAGCAAAATTTTTTGGTTTAGTGTTGGCCTGATGGTGATATTCCCTAATGCAATTTCCTGAAAAATGCATTGCATAAAATACCCAACATATATGTGTGAGTTTGAGGAATGATTGTCCCTTGGACTATAGTGCCAAATTCAGTAATTGCTGCAGCCATCAGTTGGAGGACGTGTTAACACAGAACCTCCTGTCCAGTCAAAGAAGGACTCATGGGTGCCCAGAACCTGTGTCACCATAGGCACTTTCAGTAATGCACATTAAACAGGTGTCTCATATTTGTTTGCAGTCACTTGCATCATATCTTGCTGGAGCTGGTGAGGTACTACATAATTAATACCGCTGGCAAGGGATTGTTCCATTGACTCACCAGTCCCCCCCCGGAATAGCAACTCAGTGCCATTTCCGAGACACCCGGAGCGTGGCTCTTGTGCGCGCTGGTGTTTGCACATAAGCAGGGACACCAGCATCAGGGTCAGTGCAATCTGCCCGCTTCTCCCAAATCATAT
The DNA here is from genome assembly GCA_035221665.1 of Okamejei kenojei. Classification (NCBI taxonomy): domain Eukaryota; kingdom Metazoa; phylum Chordata; class Chondrichthyes; order Rajiformes; family Rajidae; genus Okamejei; species Okamejei kenojei. The sequence goes on along the minus strand of CM069166.1, from coordinate 20,141,492 downwards.
AGTAGGGAGGCATCCTCCAGTCCTAAACAAGGCGCTGGAAGGAACCCCAATAATTGACCCACCATATGTTGGTCTTGGTATGGCCCTCTTGGACATTACTGGCCCTTGGACCCTTATGTAATGAAGGGTGGAGCATCAGCTGCATGTTCCCAATCTCCTCTACAGTTTTGTATGATCAGGGGAAGAGCAACTATTGTTGTCAGAGAACCCAGGTCTGTGACTTTATATTTGCCTTTGCATGGCTAGGAGCAGCCTCAGTCTGCTTAGCACCGTTGGATATAAATAAATGGACCTGGCTCATTCTGAAGCAAATTCCAGTTGGCCTGCCTTTTGTGAATGGAGGTAGTGTGGAAAATTAGCGCGCTATTTGAACTGCTGCCGGTAAAACGGCACCCGGCATCGGAACCGGCGTTGCCGCGCTTATCTCCTGACCCGGTCAATTTGGTGAATCCCTGGACCCACGCTAAAACGGATCTTCCGAAATGACAGCTCCAACTCCCCACTCCTACTGACTGCTCGAGCCAGCTTTACGGAGCGGAAATACTTCTAAGGAAAGTTTGTAAAAACACTTACCTTAGAAGTTCCTACTTACCCGCTGGTGGAGCTGTGCCCTCCAGCCCGTTCAGTGCGACATGCGTGGACGTAATGACGCGCATGCGCCTGGCGGGCCTTCTTCACATAGTCACTCACGTGACTCCGAAGTAAAATGTACAACAGTTTTTAGATGTTGTACATTCTAAAAATCTAACATTAAATGAGGCTGTCAATAACATCAGTGTCATCAATTAATATTCTTGGTTATTGGGTTGGAAATGATATAATCAAGCCTGATCCAGAAAGACTCCGCCCACTCCAAGAGCTACCTGTTCCAGTTACATTAAACTCTCTATGAAGGGTCCTTGGGATGTTTGCATATTATGCTAAATGGATACCAAATTTTTCTGACAAAATTCAGCCTTTGATTAGAGCAAAATCTTTCCCCCTTGACTCTACAGCAATTGGTGCCTTTACTTCTTTGAAGAAACAATTGGAATCTGCGACATTACACGCCATCGACGAGGATCTCCCCTTTGTTGTTGAATGTGATGCCTCTGATTTAGCAGTATCAGCAACATTTAATCAAGGAGGACAACCAGTGGCTTTCATGTCTCGTACTCTCCAAGGTAGTGAATTGCACTACTCACCCGTCGAAAAGGAAGCTATAGCAATTATTGAAGCAGTGAGAAAATGGAGTCATTTCCTTGCTCGCCAGCACTTCACTTTGATAACAGATCAGCGTCCAGTAGCTTTTATGCTGGATAATCGGAAACGAACGAAGATTAAAAACAGTAAAATTCATGAATGGAGGAATGAATTATCTGCATATAGTTATTCAATTGAGTACCGCCCTGGTAAGGATAATGTTGCTCCGGATACATTAACCCGAGCATTTTGTGTCTCTGTTCATTCTTCTGCACTCACTGATCTTCACAATGGGCTGTGTCATCCTGGAGTCACTCGTTTGTTACACTATGTTCGTTCCAAAAACGTACCTTTCTCTACAGAAGATGTGAAGATGACGTGTGCTTCATGTAGAATCTGTGCTGAATTAAAACCAAGGTTCTTCCGTCCTGAAGAAGGAACATTGATCAAAGCTACTAAACGTATGGAACATTTGAGTATTGACTTCAAAGGGCCTTTACCATCCTCCTCTTGAAATGTTTATATAGTTACCTTAGTTGACGAATATTCGAGGTTCAAATTAGCTTTTCCTTGTCCAAATATGTCAGCTGCTACGGTTATCAACTGTTTTCATTCTGTGGATTTCCAAGTTACATACATTCTGATAGGGGCACCTCATTCATGTCAAAAGATTTAAAGGACTACCTTTCTAAGAGAGGAATTGCAACAAGTAAAACAACACCATATCATCCTATTGGAAATGGTCAGGTTGAGAGGTATAACGGAATCATTTGGAAAGCAGTGAAACTGGCTTTAAAGTCAAATGACATACCAGATCAGCATTGGGAATGTGTTCTACCAGATGCATTACACTCCATCAGATCTCTACTGTCAACTGCTACCAATACTACTCCACATGAGCGGTTCTTTAACTTCAAACGGCGTTCTTCTAGTGGTACGTCTCTGCCATCATGGTTGACTAGCCCTGGGACCGTGTTGCTTCGTCGTTATGTCCGATTAAATAAGAACGAGCCTTTTGTTGATGAAGTTGAACTGACTGATGTCAACCCTTCTTATGCAACTATCAAGTATCAGGATGGACGTCAGTCAACTGTCTCACTTCGTGACCTTGCACTATGTCCGTCTTCGCCATCAGCTCCGTCACTTCTTGATAACACTAATCGAGAACTTCCTCCAACACTTCCAGCATCCCCTATGGAAACTTCTATAAGAAATTCTAAAATTGTAAATCTAAATAACAATATGAGTGAAGTTGATGACCAAGCAATATATCTACCACCAGCTATTGAAATGCCATTACCTCCTGAAACTCCAGTTCTGCGACGGTCATCAAGATGTATTAAACCTCCTGACCGTCTCAACTTATAAATAGGAGGGGAGAATGAAGTGGGCGCATGTGCGCATCTGCGGGGTTCTTCTAGAGTGTGCGCATGCGCAGGACATTTCCGGAGTGTGTGCATGTGCAAAGTATTTTGGGCGCGAAAGGCCTGCGGAATCAGCCATGTTTGCCAGACGTTTCTGAGTAATGTATTAAAGAAATAAGTTGCTTAAAGTTTAAATAAAGTTAAGTAAATTACAAGTAGTGAAAGTTTCATTTACCTCACAACAAAACCCAAGCCATAATCCAGAATTATGGATTATATTCAAATAATTTTTTTAGATATTTACAACTAAAAGATTATGTTAAATCACATACACAAGAATATAGAATTAGAGAGCCAGAGATTCCAGTTGAATGTTTGAATTAACACCCCAACACAGTCAAATTAATATCTTACATTTATAATATTATTTTAGATAGTGAGAATCCGTCGATGGAATTACATAGACAAGCATGGGAAAATGAATTAGTTCAACCCATAACGAAAGATATTTGGGATGAAAGTCTAAAACATATATATCAATGTTCATAAAACGCCAGGCATTCTTTAATATAATTTAAAATATTACATAGATTGCATTATTCTAAAACAAAATTAAATAGAATTTTCCTAATATTTCTCCTATCTGCAATAAATGTCAATATTCCGAGGCTAACTTAACCCATACCTTTGTAAATTGCATAAAAATTAAAACATTTTGGGTGGATATTTTTAAAATTATTTCCGTAGTGGTTAATATTCAACTGGAGCCCGATCCTAAATTAATAATATTGGGCATATCTGAACAATACCTAAAACTTACAATAAACCAAAGAAATTTCCTTGATTATAGTATAATAACTGGGAAAAAATTAATATTAACATTTTGGAAAAACCCTGCATCCCCCACAATTAAAATGTGGATTATGGAGATGTCGGAGACCTTAAACCTGGAAAAAATTAGATTTGTCTTAATTGACAAACCAGAATTATTTATTAGAATATGGTCTCCGTTCATAGATTATTTGAAGGGTTAGAATGGGCCGGCTCGGAAGCCTGACTGAAGCATGAACCCAGGACTAGATGAATAGTTATGATTTCTTACCCACGGACCTATCTCCTAAGTTGTATTATGGATAGTTTATTCTATTTTTCTAATTTTCTTTTCTTTTTCTTTATTTTTTCTATCTATTAAAAAAAAAGAATAATAATTAAAAAAAAAAAACCCAAGCCAACAAGTAATCACCCGTTCACACTAATTCTATGTTCTCCCTCTTTTGCATCTCCTCTCTGCACACTGTGGACATTTTACAGAGGCCAATTAACCTGTATGCCTTTAAGTCTTTGGGATGTGGGAGGAAAATGGATTATCCAGAGGAAACCTACTTAGAGAATGTGGAAACTCCTCACACAGTACTCAAAGTCAGGGTCAAAATTGGGCATCCAGCACTTTGAGGCAACAGCTTTACTTGGTATGCCAACGTGCCACCCATTCATTGTTATAAGAAATGACAAAAGATTGTGATTAAACAAATGAAGGATGGGGAAAGAAGGCAGGTTTACACTGACAGAAGGCAAGGCCTGCACTGGGGAGGGGGAGAGAGGATCAGTGTTGTCTGACATTGGAGAGCAAGGATTTGTGCAGAACAAAAAATGCCTCTGTGGTGTGGTGTAAATAGACAAAGAAAATTAAATTAACCCTCCCATCCTTTCCCTCCTCCTCTTCTCTTTCTCTCTTCCTCTCACTCTACCCACTCTCTCTACTCTCTCTCCACTACTACTACCTCTCCCCCTCTCAGTCCCACTTTCTCATCCTCCCTCTCATACCTTCTTCCTCTCTCCCCCTCACTCTACCCCCCTCTTCCTCTATCCTCTTCTTCTATCCATCTCTTTTTCTCTTATGCGCTCCCTCTCCTCCTCTGTCCCCTTAACACTCCATCCCTCGCTCTCTCTCTCTCTCTCTCTCTCTCTCTCTCTCTCTCTCTCTCTCTCTCTCTCTCTCTCTCTCTCTCTCTCTCTCTCCTTCCCCCTCCCCCCTCAGGATGCAGGAAATGCCATGCCCGGTGCCCCATTATCCAGATGCCAGTGGCAGGGCATCTCTCTGCTAAACAGACTGTTGGATGTTCTCCATTTCAACTGTCTGGCAGCAAGGAATAGTCCGTGTATTAAATCACACGTCTCATCGATGGGCTGTCACGTAAGCAGAACTGAAAATAAAATCTTGCCAGCAAAGCATTAAAACTGCAGCATCTGAACACAAAACCAGGCATTGGGAACCTCCAACCTTCTCCTCCATTCAACCTGCTGTTTTGTTTCACATCAGCACGCACTCAGGTTCCTTGCATCACTCACCACCATGCATGGGGCGGGGGGGGGGGGGGGTCTACCTCGGGCCAGAGTCCCGACACCCACCCATTTTAGATCCCTTTAATGTTGGATAATAGTAAGATTAAACGAGAACTTACCAAGTTTGAAGTTTGATCTGTATTTTACGAGGAGTCGCGGTGAGGGATTTCGTGAAGACCCCGCCAGCAGGCATGCGCGGCATCCTTCAAAGCAGCGGTGTGGAATCACAGAACCAACCATGACTGAAAATAGTAAGATGAAAACCGTAGAACTACCTGTTTGACCTGATGATAGAGGGTGGGAGCGGTGGGCACGAAATCCCTCACCGCGACTCCTCGTAAAATACAGATCAAACTTCAAACTTGGTAAGTTCTCGTTTAATCTTACTATTTTACTTCGGAGTCACGTGAGTGACTTCGTGAAGATTTCAAAGCTCTGTGATTTCACGCCCTGAACAATGTCCATGCTTATCACACTGCCGCCATTCTGATGGAGTAAGACTGTTAATGGAGTTCAGTTGACAGCGGCTGAAAAATCAACACAATTTATTAATCAACTAAACAACAACCCCTAATTCGGGGCCAGACATTTACTGAGCGGTACCCAGGATAGCTTCTGCGAATGTCGCAGGAACGGCCAGAGACTTGTTATAGAACCGTTGAAAGGTTTTTCCCCCACTGGCCCAGCCCGCAGTGGCGAAAATGTGGTCCATGGGCACCTTCATGGCTCTCGCTGCAGCCCTGGTGGAATAAGACTTAAAAAATGTTAGTAGCAACTCCTGTTTTAATAACTCTTTACCAAAGAATTTTATTTGACCAGGGTTGGCCACCATGGTGTCCAGTCGCAGTTTTTGTAACATCTAGGCTCGTTGGGCTGTCGCCAGTGCCATGAGCATCACCACCTTAAGGGTGAGCTGTTTCAAATGGTAGCTCATCTATTGGAGCCCAGCTCCTCAGTAGGGTCAGCATGATCCCCACATCCCACGTTACTGTATATCTGGGTCGTGGAGGGATTGGTATTGAATACTCCCCTCATTAGTTTAGACACCAGGTGGTGGGAGCTGATACTTATATCCAGGTATGAATACAGCGTACTCCTGTCGCTGTTGATGGCACTGTAGCTGAGGCCTGCATCAAAATGGAGGCCTGCTAGAAACTCCAACATATCCAGTATTGTTGCCAAGTTGGAGGACTTGTTGTTCCGGGCACAGAAACCTCCCACTTTCTGATTTGAGTGAGATATTGTTTGCGGGTGGATTCCCGACACGATGCTGCAATAAGGTTCATGGCTCTTGACGAGATGCCTACCCGGTTGAGCGGTCTTTTCAGAACCTGCAAGCCAACAAGATTAATGACCATGGCAAGGATGACTGACCCCCCTGTAATGGAGTGAGTAATCAATTTGGGATGTTTCCCAATCGCCATCCATGGTTGTTGTACATTTCCACAACCATCGGGTACCATGGTTGTGTAGGCCAGTCGGGAATGATCAATATGTCAGTTGCAGAGTCTAGTTTAATTTTCTGCAATACCCGACTGGTGAGGCAGCATGAGGAAACGCGTAGCAACCCATTTCCCCCAATGGATAAAAATGCATCCAATGCTATTACCCCAGGGTCTGGTTCCCACAACACATACGTTGGTATTCGATGGTTCAGCCTGGACGCAAATAGGTCAATATCTGGTGTCCCCAATTTGAGCTATAATATCTCCAAAATCTGGGGGTTCAACATCCACTCAATGTTGTCATTGAAGACACGTGACCTGGTGTCCGCCACTGAATTAAGCTTCCCAGGCAAATAGGTCGCAGTAATCCAAATATTTCTTTCAATGTACCAGTGCAAATTGTATTAGCCAATTCATTGCAAACTAGCGACCTAATACTACCCATATGGTTGATGTAAACCATTATTGTAGCATTATCTATTTGAAAGCGGACATGTAATCCCATGAATTAGTACAGAAGCCCGCAGTCCATGAAATACCCCCAGCATTACTATATAGTTTATCCTATGTGACTCCAGGAATGTAGACTCATGAGAGTTCCATCTGCCACCACAACTGGACATCGTACCAGTTGCTCCCCAGCCTGGTGCACTTGCGTCAGTTAGTAGCACAACATCAGGGTTGCTCCCTATAATAGGTCAATGACATTCTTTAATATTATCTACCCACCATTATAGCTTGTTTCTAGCTTCCGGTGGTAACCAAAGTGGCCGATCAAAGCAGCCAGCATTTGTTTTTTAAAGCTGTGATTTGTGACCTTTGTGAATTTCGGTAGTGTAGCGGTCCGAATCGTACAGCTGGGAATGTAGTTACCAATTTAGAGTTACCAATACCAATAACTTTTGCTGTTTGCCACATGGTCGATACCCTGGCGCAAGCAAGATTGTGGCACTCTTCTGATATAGCAGTAGCTTTATTAGTGGGGATGATAAACTTCATTAAATTAGTGTCTAAGGTGAACACCAAATCCATAACCCGTAGCGGGTGCAGTTTTTTGATTTGTCTGGATGGATTACACTCCCAGGTTCTCAAGCAGAGCCTTGGTTGCAGCCACTCCTTGAATTGCCAATTGGAGGGTCTGCCCCATTATAAGGATTTTATCCAACATGCCATCACTATAATCTTGTTGTCGGAGAAAGCCAATACAGGTAAATACCAACTTGGTAAACAGCCTAAGCTGTGATGGTTCCATTAGGCAATGCACCCTTCCAGACAACTTCAGAATTCCCTGTGAGCCTCAGCGATGGGTACCGTATAGCATGCTTCTTTCAAACTGATACATGCCATAAAGTACCCTGAGTAAAGCTTCCACCTAGCTGTTCCAAAAGCATCCATTTTGACATGGGTACATTGTACAAAAGTATTCAACTCAGCTAAATCGATTATAACCCGACATTCCTCTTATTTTTACTGCTGGTGAACATATTAGGCTCAACTCAATATGTCCATGCTTGGTTATGCCAATTACCACTTTTCCCTGCTCGCCATATAATTTCAGCATGCCCTGCCTCCACCTCTTTTCGGGATAGAGTAAATTCCTACGAGGCGAATGCTGGGTATGGGAATCTATACCTCCCACGAATTATATATACCCTTGAACACTTTGTAAAATGAACTCATCTGTGGTTACAGTTTTCCCCATATGTCCAAGGCCGTCCGCAATCGCCCACCTATTCGTACAGGAGGGATACTACGGCGTGAGAGGAACCAGACCCCCTTACCTCCATAGTGAACGGCGGTTCCATACATACGGTGCTTCGGGTGGACGTTATGGAGGTTGACGGCCCGGCGGCCGCATTTCCCATGCTGTTGGCCTTGCCCTAAATGGTCGTTGTATTTATTGAGATGGAGGTAGGTAGAATCTTTGTGCCCTATCCGGCAACCTTGGTTCACAGGTTGTATTAGGCTGTTGCCGGTGATATGGGTGAACTCTGGCCGATGGAGTTTCATGAGGCCCACTGTTTTGGCCTCCTTTGTCCAGTCCCTTCACCTGTTTGTATAGGTCTCCAAGCAACTGATGCGGCGGTGGAGCGGTAATGGTCGGCACAACCCCGCGAATTTGGGGTTTAGTGTGGGCTATATGGAGCTCTTACGCAGGCAATATATCTCATACTGGGCGTTGCATAGGAGTGCTAGCGCATCATGCTATTTACTGGGCACATTATCCCCGATCAGGGTTTTCCAGAACGCCGTTATGCCCGTGGAGAACCTTTCTCCAAGGTATTATTGAGAATCTGACTCCAGAGTTGGTGCATACGTAGGCAATCAATGGTGCCCGCCAATTCGTGGTGCAGGGTTCACCTGTCTGGGTAGAAACGGCAAACTTCACTCACCACATCCAGCATCCTCCTCATGCTCTGGTTCAGCGGTCACTGGCTGTCCCTGGTCGTCGTCAAACTCAGCAGCTGGGCAATCATTAATGCTTCTGGCTGGAGACGATGAGGAGCTGAGCGGAGTCCTTGCACGGCTAGTGGATGCCGTTCTTCTCGTTCTTGGTCCCGATGGAGATGTTGGACCATTTAAGAGCTCCAACCGCTCAATGCGACCGTCCCTGCTATATGCAGCGGACAAGCCGACTTCCCCAGGCCCTGCGAATTCACTGGGGCTTCCACCATCGGACCTCACCCCCTTAGGGTCTATGGTCCAATGGCAGGTCGTCGTGACCTACAGCCCAAGTAGGGTCATACGACTCCCGCACGGACTCTCCGCTAGTCTGTCTTCTCCCAGACTGTGGCGGCCCACCTGGCAAATAAGAAGGCAGGTGAGTTGACTCGGCGCCGGCCCCCGGAACCTGGCTCCCCGGAGTCCGTGCAAGCTTACCTCCACACTTACACCATTACTTGGCGTGGAGGCGCATGGTCGGCCGCTCGCAGCGCTGAGCTGACCGACCGCTTCCTGCTGCCACCTCCGCCCTTGACCGCAGCCTGACGGTGTGTGTTGTCGGCGGTATCTGCTCCAGCAGGCCTACACGACGCAGCAGTGTTATGCCCGGGCTGCACGATGGCAGATATCCCTGGCTGCGGTACGCAATGCACTTTGCAGGGCTCCCCTGTCGTGCGGCTGTCCCCCGGCCCAGCCCCCTCGGGTCTACTGGAGCTCGGGGAGAGGTTGCCTGTAAAAGAAAAACAAGACCCCTTGCCACGTACCTGTATCCCCCCTTTATTCTCTTGGGGACGGGGGGCTCGGAGCCTGGACCCGTTGCTTGCAGCTCCGTAGCGGTAACCCATTCGGGTGAGTCGGCCCCTGTATTAGCGGGAGCGCCCGACTCTGCATTCCAGCCCCCACCGTTGCGATAAAGCTGCCGGCGTTCCGTGCAGCTCCGGGGACAGGGCCGTCGGCTGGCCGCAGCACAAACTCAGCTCCCCGACAGCGTCGTCCTGCGGCCCTTGTCCATGCTGTAAAGGAAGGTAATACTCACCTGCCGGTCTTGTGAAGGAGGCCGGTGGGGAGAGCGCACTCCCCCCCCCAGCTGCCGCTGCAGATGCGCGCGACGATATGCCGCGCATGCCTGCTGGCGGGGTCTTCACGAAGTCACTCACGTGACTCCGAAGTAAAATACCATTGGCATGTTGCTGGCACTGCAGGAGCTCAGGTAAAGAGAACTTAGAACGAACGGTACAGCATAGGAACAGGACCTTCGGCCCACAATGTCAATAGACAATAGACAATAGGTGCAGGAGTAGGCCATTCGGCCCATCGAGCTAGCCATTCAATGTGATCATGACTGATCATCCCCAATCAGTACCCCATTCCTGCCTTCACCCCATATCCCCTGAACATAGAGTCATACAGAATGGAAACATGCCCTTTGGCCCAACATCCCCATACTGGCCAACATGTGCCCTCCACATTAGTCCCACCTGCCTGAGGCTGGTCCATATCCCTCTAAACCTGTACGATCTATATACCTGTCTAACTGTTTATTAAAAATTGAGATTGTCCATGCCTCAACTACCTCCATTGGCAGCTCATTCCATACACCCACCACCCTTTGTTACCAATCAGAATCCTATTAAATCTTTTCCCTATCAACTTAAACCTATGTCACCAGGTCTGGGCAAGAGACTCTGTGCATCTACCCGATCTATTCCTCTCATGATTTTATACATCTCTATCAGATCACCCCTCATCCTCCTGCGCTCCAAGGAATAGAGTCCCAATCTTACTCATCCTCTCCCTATAGCTGAGACCTTCGAGTCCTGGCAACATGCTTGGTAATCTTCCCTGCACCCTTTCCAGCTTGATAACATCTTTCCTTGAACATGGAGCCCGGTGAACACAATACTGTAAATGCGGCCTCAGCAATGTCTCATATAACTGCAACATGTCCTCCCAACTTCTATACTCAATGCTCTGAATGATGACGGCCAATGTGCCAAACGTGTGCGGACGCGGCGCCGACAGACAAGAAGCCGAAGCAAAGAACCGAATAGAAACGAGGCCGAAACGCGAATGAACCGAAATAGTCCGAAGACGAAACGCCTACTAACCGAAAGGATAGGATGCCTAAATGCAAGCTAACCGAAAACACGGGACGCCTAAACACCTAAGAACTGAAAGGCTGCGTCGCCTAAAAGCAAACTTACCGAATGGCCACGCAGTCGATACGCCACCTACCCGAAAGGCGGCGGCGCCTACACGCCAAAGGACCGACAACCGCTCAACAGAAAGGTCGAATAACGGACTTGGCGGGACTTGGCAGCGATTGGTCCAGACCCCCGCGTCCATCACATCACCGTGAAGGCATGAACATTGGCCCAAACCTCCGCTCCACCCGACCCGCAGCCCACAAGGAGGATGGCTGTGGGATAGTGGGGGCTGTCCCGAGGAATGTACACCTTCAGCCGCTTTCAACTTGGTGCTTGGGTTCAGATTGCCCAGTCACCTATGGCTTGTGTGGGAAAATGAACCCCACGCTCCCGTCTCCCCCTTCTCTCTCCCTCCCCTCTCTCTCTCCCTTCTCTCTCTTCCTCTCTCTAGCCTCTTCTCTCTCTCTCCTCCTCTCTGTCCCCTCCTCTGTCTCCCCTTCTCTCTCTCTGCCCCTTCATTCTCTATCTCCCCCTTCTCTTCCCCCCCCCCCGCTCTCTCCCTTCTCCCTCTCCCCTTCTCTCCCTCTCTCCTCCGTCTCCACCCGCGGTAGCGTCCCACTGTCACTGACCGCGATGCACCGCCATCGGACCCCAACCTCCACACCAGGTGACCCCCCCCCCCCCCCCCCCCCCCCCCCGCGACTCCCGGACTTTGACACCCATTCAAACAAGTGCGCTCAAATTGAAAGCCCACATTAACCATGTTCCCGAATGTAGGAATGATATACACCAGTTAATTAACCATGTATAAATGTATATCATGTATAAATCGTTCTTTCAATTTGAGCGCACTTGTTTGAATAGATGTAAGCGGCATGTCCAGCGTCTCTCCTGGGCGCGCAATACACGAAGCCGATGAAATGCCACAACTGTCACACCAAAGATAGACACAAAATGCTGGAGTAACTCGGCTGAAGAGGCAGCATCTCTGGAAAGAAGGAATGGGTGGTGTTTCGGGTCGTGACCCTTCAGACGCACTGAAGAATGGTCTCGGCACAAAACATCACCCATTCCTTCTCTCCAGAGATGCCACCTGTTTTGTGTGTGGGAGCTTGGGTGCGTTCCGCAAACACCGAGACGGTAATAAATAAACCGTCTGTCCCCGCGGCCGGGGTGAATCACCCTGGTGTGGGTGTCAAAGACCGGGGGTTGGAGGGAGGGGGGGGGGGGGGCACCCTGGTGTGGAGGTTGGGGTCCGATGGCGGGGCATCGCGGGCAGTGACTGTGGGACGCTACTGCGGGTGGAAACGGAGGAGAGAGAGAGAGTAGGGGAGAGAGAGAAGTGAGAGAGAGCAGGGGGAGGGGGAGAGAAGGGGGAGAGAGAGGGAAGGGGGAAAGAGAAGTGGGGACAGAGAGGATGAGAGAGAGAAGCGGCTAGAGAGAGGAAGAGAGAGAAGGGAGAGAGAGAGAGGGGGAGAGAGAAGAGGGAGACGGGAGCGTGGGCTTCATTTTCTCTCACAAGCCATAGGTGACTGGGCAATCTGAACCCAAACACCAAGTTGAAAGCGGCCGAAGGTGTGCATTCCTCGGGACAGCCCGCACTCTCCCACGGCCACTTCCCGGGTACCGTGCCAGAAGCCTTTTTGACCACCTTATCTACCTGTGACTCCAGTTTCAAGTAACAATGTATTTGCACTCCTAGATACCTCTGTTCTGCAACACTCCCCAGAGGCCTACCCTTCAATAGACAATAGACAATATGTTCAGGAGTAGGCCATTCGGCCCATCGAGCCATTCGGCCCACCATTCAATGTGATCATGGCTGATCATCCTCAGTCAGTACCCCGTTCTGCCTTCTCCCCATATCCCCTGAACATAGAGTCATACAGAATGGAAACATGCCCTTCAGCCCAACATCCGCATACTGGGCAACATGTGCCCTCCACACTAGTCCCACCTGTCTGAGTTTGGTCCATATCCCTCTCAACCTGTACTATCCATATACCTGTCTAACTGTTTATTAAAAATTGAGATTGTCCATGCCTCAACTACCTCCACTGGCAGCTCATTCCATACACCCACCACACTTTGTGTGAAAATGTTACCCCTCAGAATCCTATTAAATCTTTTCCCAATCAACGTAAACCTATGTCATCTGGTCTGGGCAAGAGACTCTGTGCATCTACCCGATCTATTCCACTCATGATTTTATACATCTCTATCAGATCACTCCTCATCCTCCTGCGCTCCAAGGAATAGAGTCCCAATCTTACTCATCCTCTCCCTATAGCTCAGACCTTCGAGTCCTGGCAACATGCTCGTAAATCTTCCCTGTACCCTTACCAGCTTGATAACATCTTTCCTATAACATGGAGCCCAGTGAACACAATACTCTAAATGCAGCGTCAGCAACGTCTTATATAACTGCAACATTTCTCCCAACTTCTATACTCAATACTCTGAATGATGAAGGCCAATGTGCCAAAAGCCTTTTTGACCACCTTATCTTCCTGTGACTCCAGTTTCAAGTAACAATGTATTTTACTTCGGAGTCACGTGAGTGACTACGTGAATAGAAGCCCGTACAGCCGTTGGTGCGTCATGACGTCAGACGCTGGTGCAGTCGGCCGGTTGGAGCAGCAGCGCTCCTCCGAGCGGTAAGTTTAAACGGAGGGTTACACGAAAAGCTGGAGAATTCAGCGGGTGTAGCAGCATCTAAGGAGCGAAGGAGATGGGCGACGTTTCGGGTCGAGACCCTTCTTCAGACTTCACCCTCGATTCTCCAGCATCTGCAGTTCTTCGTTAACAAGTTTAAACGGAGGTAAGGTTTTTAAAATTTTTTTACCACAGGTCATTTTCTGCGACGGTTTGGAGTTCTGGTAGATATGTTGCAGAAAGTGAAGAAGGTGTCGGCGAGGCGCTCCGGGGGTAGAAAGGAAAAGTGGCCAGGAGAGTGTTGAGGATGGAGGCCCGTCTGGTACACCTGGTCCGGTGCTGGCTACACAGCCAGTGGTTGCGGACCCACTGCCGGGGGGCAGTGGAGGCTTGTCAGTAGGGCGGAAGGCCACTGGCAAGTCTCTGTGGCCCGTAGATGAGTCGGGCCTGGAGGTTATACCCTCCATAGGAGAGTCCGTTTGCTCACGGCTCTCCCACGTCGAGATTCTATTACAAAAGAATGCTCGACAGGGACCAGCTCCGTGAGGAGGAGTGGTGCCCAAGCCAGGCTGATGGAGAGCTTGTGCTAGCAGCACCTGTTTCAGGGCTGCAGAACTATCCTGCCTGTGAGGAGGATGTTCTATCAGTGCAGTTTCCTGACACTGTTTCTATGCTGGGGGAGAGCAGTAAAGGAGTTCGGTTGGAGGTAATTCCGAACATTGCTGGGAAGTTTGCTGAGCGTAGAGAGGCAGGAAAGACGATTGATGTAGAATTGGCCGAAGCAATTCAGTATATGCTCTCCCACCAGTTACGGGAGCTAGCTATGGATGAAGTAGCAAAAACTATAAAGCTCCTGTTAATTGTGATCTCCTGAAGGTACCGGTGGTTAATCACCAAATTTATGCCTGCTAGGGCCCAGGAGATGAAGTTTAAAAAAGTGCTTAAACTGTTGTCAGCAGGTATTACAGCTGTGGTGAAAGTTATTGATACAAACGATATGGTTGTAGCACACCAGGATGAACTGGGATTCCTTTGTAATGCATTTTGAAATTAATAATATCGGGAGGGCCGTTATTAGGCCAGTGCTAACCCGAATTTGGCGAGTTGTGCAAACCGACCAGTGTACCACCACGAAATCTGTTGTTTGGTGGTAACCTTGCAAAAAGGGTCAAAGACTGTCATGAGGTTGTTAAAACCATGGCCCTCATTAAGCCAGCTGGCAAGCAAGGCAAAAAAGGTTCTCTACAAGAAGTCGAGGACAACAAGGTCCGCAAGGAAAGATGCAGGTAAGGAATATAACATTGACAGACGATGAATTAACTGATGTTCCTGTTCAAATTGGGGAAGGTTAAAATTGTTTCTCAAACAATGGCAGCAGTTGACATCAGATTTGTTCATACATAGTGTATTGAAGGGGTGAAAAATTGAATTTTACTCTAAGGACAGTCTACCTAATCAACATTTTCCTAGTCGTAAACTTATTTTTCAGATGAGGAAAATGTGCTTATTCAAGCAGAGATTCAGTCGTTACATAAGAAAGGGGTAATTGAGCCTTCTGTCTATCAAAGTCAACAATTTCTGTCAAGTATATTTCCCAGATCTAAAAAGACTGGAGGATGTAGAATTATTCTGGATTTATCGAATTTGAACAAATTTGTTTGTTATAGGCATTTCAAAATGGAGACCTTTACCACGGGCAAACATCTAGTGTCCAAAGGGTATTATATGACAACCATTGATTTAAAGAATGCGTATTACGCAGTGTCTATTCATGGTGATGATAGAAGATATTTGAAATTTATTTGGATGACTGAGCTGTGGCAATTCAGGGCATTGCTGAATGGATTAACTTCAGCTCCTAGATTATTTACTAAATTGGTAAAACCTGTGTTAGCATTACTTAGAGATCAGGGGCATGTGGTAATGGCCTATTTAGATGATATTCTGATTGTTGTAAAGACTCATGCTGAAACTCAATCATCAGTTTCAGTTGTTAAAATCACTTTTGAACAAATGGGATTTGTTATTCACCCAGATAAATCTAAATTATCACCAGTCCAAATTATGGATTATCTGGGATTTACCATTAATTCCAATCACATGTTGGTAACTTTGCCCAGGGATAAATTGAATCAGTTAATTGAGGACTGTGTTAATCTCGTTGGAGAACAACGGCCTTCGATTAGACAAGTAGCCAGTTTAATTGGGAAGTTTGTTGCAGCATTTCCAGCTGTGCAGTATGGTCCTCTGCATTATCAACAATTACAACCATCAAAGGAACAGGCACTGAGAATACAAAGGGGCCATTTTTGATAGGCCTATGCAGTTGTCAGCTGGGGTGATTGCTGACATACAATGGTGGATAGTACATGTTTCAAAAAGTTTAAGGAAGGTTTTGGTGGAATCACCGTCACTGATATTACAGACTGATGTAAGTGCACTGGGTTGGGGTGCAACAGATATGTCTTCTAGTTGTGGAGACAGATGGAATGTGGATGAGACATCGCTTCCTCAATTAAGAGGGATTAATTATTTAGAGTTGTTGGGCACCTGGTATGGGCTCAAAGTTTATTGTTATACAAGGAGGGATCTGCATGTGCAGGTCAGATTGACAACACCACAGCAGTGGCATATGTAAACCACATGGGTGGAGTTAAGTCACAGTCTTGTGATAGACTGGCTAACCAGATTTGGAGCTGGTGTATTGACCAAAATATCTGGCTTTCAGCACTTTATTTGCCAGGAAGAGGTCACGACAGTTTAATGACAACATTGAATGGATGTTAAATCAGGATGTATTTAACCAAATGATTGATCAGTATGGATTGCCAGATATTGACTTCTTTGCATCTCGATTAAATCATCAGTTGCCTAGATATGTTTCATGGGAACCAGAGCTGGGGCAGTAGCAGTGGATGCGTTCTCGCTGCATTGGGGAGGAATGTTTGTGTATGTATTTCCTCCATTCTGTCTCATCAGCAGATGTTTGCAAAAGATCAAGGAGGACTCCGCTTCAGGGTATTGGTAGTGCCAGATTGGCCTACACAAGCATGGTTTCCCGTTGTATTACAAATGGCTAGGGAGCCTTGCATGCTTATGCCCAAGAATAAAAATCTACTGGTAAATCCAGTCACTGGGGATCAACATCCTTTATATGATCGTATTGATCTGTTAATTTGCAGATTTTAAGGAGGCCATACCTGGGGAGAGGACTGTCTCATCGGACTGTGGATGTTCTCACGTCGGCCTGCAGGGATAGTACACAGCTGCAATATATCACCTATATAAGGAAGTGGGAGCAATTCTGCCTACAGCAGAATATTGTATATCACACTGCAGGGATCACGGACGTATTTGTCAACTCTTTATTTTGACCAAAAAATTAAGTTACAGTGCGATTAATTCAGCCAGAAGTGCTCTGTCTTCTTATTTACCTATGAATGCAGAATTGCATACAGTAGGGATACACCCGTTAGTTTCACGATTCATGAAGGGAGTTTTTCAATTCTAATCCTCCTAAACCCAGGTATGCCGGTATTTGGAATGTGAGTGAGGTTTTTATGGTTCTTCGCCAGTGGGCTCCGGTTACAAGCCTATCAGTAGCCAAATTATCTATGAAGGTGGTCATGCTTATGGCGTGGGTTTCAGCTCAACGTGTACAAATGTTGCAAAAGCTATGGCTAGATAGAATGCATGTGTTGGCTGATGCCATTATATTTTACGTCTATGATTTGCTTAAACATAATAGAAGAGGCATGACAGGATGTAAGATTGTGTTTTCAGCATACCAGCAGATGATCGCTTGTGTGTAGTCTCACAGTTATCTCGTTACATTGAGATTACTAAACCTCTGAGAGGAACAGAGTTGGCTTTGTTTATTAGTCACAAAAAACCACACAGTAAGGTGTCGGTGCAAACGATTTCAAGGTGGCTAAAGCAGGTCCTGGCAAGTGCTGGAATTGATACTGATAAATTCAAATCTCATTCCACCAGGGCGGCATCAACTTCCGCGGCAAGGGCGATGGTCTTGCCAATAGACCATGTCCTCGCGGCCGCAGGATGGTCCAGTGAGCTAACTTTTCAGAGGTTTTATCACAAGCCGATTTCAAGGCTCAGGGTGTTTGCTGATTCTGGTTTCAGTACTGTTACACTTTTCCCCTGAGTTAGAGGGGTTTGTTATGATTTGTTTGTAAATAAACTGTTATTTCATTTAACAAATGTATTACTGATGCATGATTGATAGTTAACGACTTTTGAGTCAATCCAGGCAGTGTGAACGTCGGATTTGGGTCTGCGGCGTGAATTCTCAGTGCTTTGAAGTCTTCACGTAGTCACTCACGTGACTCCGAAGTAAAATAGTAAGATTAAACGAGAACTTACCAGTTTGAAGTTTGATCTTTATTTTATGAGGAGTCGAGTTGAGGGACTACGTGCCCTCCGCTCCCACCCTCATAGATCTCATCTGGTAGTTCTAGTTTTATCATCTTACCATTATACTTCAGTCATTGTTAGCTGTGAATTCATTCCGCTGCTTTGAAGATTGACGCACCAACGGCTGTACGGGCTTCTATTCACGTAGTCCCTCAACTCGACTCCTCATAAAATAAAGATCAAACTTCAAACTGGTAAGTTCTCGTTTAATCTTACTATTTGCACTCCTAGATAGCTCTGCTCTGCTAAACTCCCCAGAGGCCTACCCTTCAATAGACAATAGACAATAGGTGCAGGAGTAGGCCATTCGGCCCTTTGTGCCAGTCCTGTAGGCTCTGCCCTTGTTAGACTTCCCAAAATGCAACCTTACATTTTTCTGTATTAAATTCCATCAACCATTTCTCCACCCACCTGGCCGATCGACCCAGATCCTGCTGCAATCGGTCACAACCATCTTCACTATCTGCAAAACCATTGACTTTTGTATCATCAGCAAACTTGATAATCTTGCCCTGTATGTTCTCATCCAAATCATTGATGTAGATGACAAACAGTAGCAGGCCCAGCACTGAACCCTGAGGCACACCACTAGTCACAGGCATCCATTCTGAGAAACAACTTTCCACCATTACCCTCCGCTTCCTTCTATGGAGCCAATTTGCTATCCATTCAGCTATCGCTCCTTGGATCCCATGCGATCTAACCTTCCAGAGCAGCCGACCTTGCGGAACCTTGTCATACACCTTACTGAAGTCCATGTACACAACATCTACAGCTCTGCCCTCATCAACCTATTTGGTCATGTCTTCAAAAAAATCAATCAGATTTGTGAGGCACGACCTTCCATGGACTTTTGTAAAATAAAGAAGGCCCACACTGGCAACAGTGTGTACTGAAAACCTGTGCTTGTTTCTATCTACATGCTGAAGCTGTACTATCTTACACTATCAGAACCTTCTGCCAGGGTGGAAATGTCCAAACCTGGAGGTCGTAGCTTTAAGGTGAGAGGGACAGGTTTGAAGGTGTGCAAGGCAAGTTTTTTAGACCAAGATGGAATGTGATGCCGGGTTGGTGGTGGAGGCAGATAGGATAGCGCTGTTTAAAAGGCTTTTGGATCGTCATGTGGATATGCAGGGAAAGAAAGGATATGGGTCATGTTCAGGCAGAGATTAATTTAATTTTTCACCATTCTGGTCCATTGGGATCTTTTCTGGGGCAGGGGTGACCTGTACAAAAGGGATGGGTTGCATCTTAATTGGAGCGGGAACAGTATCCTGGCAGGCAGGTTTACTAGTGCTTCATGGATGGGTTTAAACTAGATTGGCTGGGGGGAGGGGGGGGGGGGATCTCATATAGGACTGAGGCAGGTGACAGGTTAGAAGTTGGTATAGAGGGTGAGAGAAAGTATATCAGAAGCCATAAACATAGAAACATAGAAATGAGGTGCAGGAGCAGGCCATTCGGCCCTTCGAGCCTGCACCGCCATTCAATATGATCATGGCTGATCATCCAACTCGGTATCCTGTACCTACCTTCTCTCCATACCCCCTGATCCCTTCAGCCACAAGGGCCACATCCAACTCCCTCTTAAATATGGCCAACGAACTGGCCTCAACTACCTTCTGTGGCAGATAATTCCATAGATTCACCACTCTCTGTGTGAAAAACGATTTTCTCATTTCAGTCCTAAAAGACTTCCCCCTTATCCTTAAACTGTGACCCCTTGTCCTGGACTTCCCCAACATCGGGAACAATCTTCCTGCATCTAGCCTGTCCAACCCTTTAAGAATTTTGTAAGTCTCTATGAGATCACCCCTCAATCTTCTAAATTCGAGCGAGTACAAGCCAAGTCTATCCAGTCTTTCTTCATATGGAAGTCGTGCCATCCCAGGAATCAGTCTGGTGAACCTTCTCTGTACTCCCTCTTTGGCAAGAATGTCTTTCCTCAGATTAAGAGACCAAAACTGTACGCAATACTCCAGGTGTGGCCTCACCAAGACCCTGTACAACTGCAGTAGAACCTCCCTGCTCTTGTACTCAAATCCTTTTGCTATGAATGCCAACATACCATTCGCTTTTTCCATAGCCTGCTGCACCTGCATGCCTACTTTCAATGACTGGTGTACCATGACACCCAGGTCTCGCTGCATCTCCCCTTTTCCTAATCGGTCACCATTCAAATAATAGTCTACCTTCCTGTTTTTGCCACCAAAGTGGATGACCTCACATTTATCCACATTATACTGCATCTGCCATGCATTTGCCCACTCACCCAGTCTATCCAAGTCATCCTGCAGCCTCCTAGCATCCTCCTCACAGCTAACACTGCCCCCCAGCTTCGTGTCATCCGCAAACTTCGAGATGTTGCATTTAATTCCCTCGTCCAAATCATTAATGTAAATTGTAAATAGCTGGGGTCCCAGCACTGAGCCTTGCGGCACCCCACGAGTCACTGTCTGCCATCCTGAAAAGTACCCGTTCACTCCTACTCTTTGCTTCCTGTCTGCCAGCCAGTTCTCTATCCACATCAATACTGAACCACCAATACCATGTGCTTTAAGTTTGTATACCAATCTCTTCTGTGGGACCTTGTCGAAAGCCTTCTGAAAGTCCAGATACAACACATCCACTGCTTCACCCTTATCCACTCTACTAGTTACATCCTCAAAAAATTCAATAAGATTCGTCAGACATGATTTACCCTTCGTAAATCCATGCTGACTTTGTCCAATGATTTCACCACTTTCCAAATGCGCTGCTATCCCATCTTTAATAATTGACTCTAGCAGTTTCCCCACTACCGATGTTAGACTAACTGGTCTGTAATTCCCCGTTTTCTCTCTCCCTCCCTTTTTAAAAAGTGGGGTTACATTAGCTACCCTCCAATCCTCAGGAACTACTCCAGAATCTAAAGTTTTGAAAAATATCACTAAGGCATCTGCTATTTCTGGGGCTACTTCCTTAAGTACCCTGGGATGCAAATTATCTGGCCCTGGGGATTTATCGGCCTTTAATCCATTCAATTTACCCAACACCACTTTCCGGCTAACCTGGATTTCACTCATTTCCTCCATCTCATTTGACCCGCGATCCCCTGCTATTTCCGGCAATTTATTTATGTCTTCCTTAGTGAAGACAGAACCAAAGTAGTTATTCAATTGGTCTGCCATATCCTTGTTCCCCATGATCAATTCATCCGTTTCTGACTGCAAGGGACCTACATTTGTTTTAACTAATCTTTTGTGCTTCACATATCGATAAAAACGTTTGCAGTCAGTTTTTATGTTTCCTGCCAGTTTTCTTTCATACTCCATTTTCCCTTTTCTAATTAAGCCCTTTGTCCTCCTCTGTTGGTCTCTGAATTTCTCCCAGTCCCCTGATAGGCTGCTTTTTCTGGCTAATTTGTACGCTTCATCTTTTTCTTTGATACTATCCCTGATTTCCCTCGTTATCCACGGATTTGCCACCTTCCCTTATTTATTCTTTTGCCATACTGGGATGAAGAATTGTTGTAGTTCATCCATGCAGTCTTTAAATGCCTTCCATTGCATATCCACCGTCAACCCTTCAAGAATCAATTGCCAGTCCATCTTGGCCAATTCACGTCTCATACCTTCAAAGTTACCTTTCTTTAAGTTCAGGACCCGTGTTTCTGAATTAACAATGTCACTCTCCATCCTAATGAAGAACTCAACCATATTATGGTCACTCTTGCCCAAGGGGCCACGTACAACAAGGCAGCTAACTAACCCTTCCTCATTACTCAATATCCAGTCTAGAATAGCCTGCTCTCTCATTGGTTCCTCCACATGTTGGTTTAGAAAACCATCCCACATACATTCCAAGAAATCCTCTTCCTCTGCACCCCTGCCAATTTGAATCACCCAATCTATATGTAGATTGAAGTCACCCATTATAACGGTTTTACCTTCGTTGCACGCATTTCTTTTTTTTTTTTTTTTTGTTTGTTTATTTTTGTTAGAAGTAAGTACAGTAGTCTGGTACTTAAGTACCTAATGCATAATACATAAATACATATTTTCATTCTTGTACAACTTCATATTTTTGGTGCAATAATAAAAGAACAGTGAGAGAAAAGAGAAATAAAGAGTGTCGGAATAGATAGACAAGCAAGTAGAAACAGAAAGTAAAAAAAAATAAAGGACAGAGGTGAGAAGTTAAAAGATTGAAAGAAAAGGAAAAAGTAATAAGAAATGAAAGATTAGGAGAGATCTACCTATCTCATATTTTTGCCCATTCGTCACCCAGTTCTGAACCATTTAATTTCTAAGGTTATGTTATGTTGCACCATATGCTTGTATAAAGTTGATAAACGGAGACCAAATCTTTAAGAATTGGTCTACTTTGCCTAGTAAGAGGAATCTCATTTCTTCAAGATGTAGCGTTTCAGACATATTTGAGATCCACATTTTGAATGTTGGCGTAGGTGCGTTTTTCCAAAATTTAAGTATAAGTTTTTTCGCTGTTATTAGACCATAATTAAGAAAGGCTTCTTGGAATATAGTTAGTTTACTTCCCTCTTCCATTGATCCAAAGATAATCAATTCAGTATTGGGGTTCAATTTTGTGTTAAATAGTTTTGTAAAAATTCCAAAAATTTCATTCCAAAATGTATACAGTTTTGTACAAGAGACAAAGGAATGTGCTATAGTGGCATTTTGAGTTAGACATTTGTCGCAGATGGGGGAAACATTTGAAAATATTTTATTCAGTCTTGTTTTCGAATAATATAATCTATGTAAAATTTTAAATTGAATTAGGTTATGTCTTACATTCATTGAACATTTGTTTACATATAATAGATTTTTATCCCATCTATCGTTCGGAATTTTTATCAATAACTCTTGTTCCCAGTCTCTTCTAATTGCTTCTATCGTTGGTGTTTCTATATTTAGAATTATATTATATAAGTAAGATATTAAATTGCTTGATTCTGCCTTTCTATTCATTCCTTCCTCCAGTAGATCTGGGGTTAAAGTTTGATATCCTTGTATATACTTTTTCAAATAATCTTGAATTTGAAGGTATTTGAAATATTGATTACTTTTCAAATTATATTTTAGTTGTAATTGTTGGAATGATAAAAGTTTTCCCATTTCATACATATCTCCCATCATTTTAATTCCTATTCTTTCCCAATGGGTAAACGTTTTATCAATAATGGGTGGTTTGAATGAGGGATTATTAGCTATTGGAGAAAGAAGCGATAATTTTCTTAATTTTAAAGTTAATTTTATTTGTTTCCAAATTCGTATTATACTATGAATAATTGGATTCTTCTTGTATATTACATTGTTCAGTTTTATCGGGGAAAGAAGGATCGCTCCTATATTATAAGGGGGAACAATCCTCTTTCTCCATTCTTATCCAATCTACCTGTTGGGCAGAAACTGTCCAACCAGTAGATTATATTTTTAATATTCACTGCCCAATAATAATACAATAAGTTAGGGAGTGTCAGTCCCCCTGATTCTTTAGATTTACACAAGTGTTTTTTTTTTATTCTGTGTGATTTATAATCCCATATAAAGTTTATAATATCAGAATCTAATTTTTTGAAGAATTTTTTAGGTATGTATATTGGTATTGATTGAAATAGGTACAATATTTGTGGTAAGAAGATCATTTTTATCGCGTTTATTCTGCCTATTAATGACATCGGCAGTGTCTTCCAAAATTTAATCAGCCCATTTAATTTAGTTAATAAAGGCATATAGTTTGCGTTGAGTAATGATTTATAGTTCCTAGTAATTTGGATGCCCAAATATTTAAATTTTTCTGTTGTAATTCTAAAAGGGAATTTCAACAGATGTGTCGACTCTTGAGGTTTTATCGTCATAATTTCGCTTTTGTTCCAATTTATTCTATATCCTGAAAAAGAACCAAATTCCTCTATTAAATTTAGTATATTTGGTATGCTAATTTGCGAATTTGTAATATATAATAATATGTCATCTGCATATAATGAAATTTTATTATTTGAGTGTTTGGTAATATACCCATGAATGTTCGGATGGCTTCTTATACTTTCAGCTAAAGGCTCTATCACTAGTGCAAAAAGCAGGGGCGATAACGCGCACCCCTGCCTATTGCCCCTTGCTAAGTGGAATTTCAGGGATAATATATTATTAGTCAGTATTCTAGCCGTCGGCTTATCATATAATAGTTTTACCCATGAAATAAAATTATCTCCCATATTAAATTTTTCCAATACTTTGAATAAATATTGCCATTCTACTTGATCAAAAGCTTTTTCTGCATCCAATGAAATAATTGCTAGTTCTTCTTCAGTATTATGTGAGTACATTATATTAGACAACCGTCTCAAATTGTTAAATGAGTATCTCTTTGGTATGAACCCTGTTTGGTCCGGATTTATTAGTTTACTAACATATTTACTCAATCTTCTCGCTAGGGTCTTCGTTAATATTTTTTGGTCTGTATTTAGGAGTGCAATAGCTCTATATGAGCCTGGGTCTTCTTGATCTTTATCCTTTTTTGGTATAAGTGTAATAGTTGATTCAGTTAGTGTTTCTGGTAGTTTATTTTCTTTAAAAATGTATATATATAAATCTTGCAACCGTGGAGAAATTATTTCGTAGAATCTTTTATAGAATTCATTACTGAAGCCATCTGGTCCTGGGGTTTTGCCGTTCTTCAACGAACTAATTGTTTCTTCTATTTCCTGTAGTGTAATCTGAGCTCCTAATGCCTCTTGTTCCACCATATTTAATTTTGGAAGATTACAATTATCTAAGAAATTTGCAATTTGAGTATTATTTGCAGAGGTTTTCGATGTATATAAGTTTTGATAAAATTGAGCAAATCTTTTATTAATATCTTTAGGTAGTGTTAGTAATTCCCCTTTGTCTGATTTAATTTTAGTAATTGTATTTTCTGTGTCCCTTTTTTTCAGTTGGCGTGCTAAAAGTTTATGAGGTTTATCACCAAATTCAAAATTTTCTTGTTTTGTAATTTGAAATAATCTCATTATTCTGGCCGATAAAATTTTATTTAATTTATATTTTAGTATTATTATCTTATTATGTTTATCTATAGTTGGTTCTTTGGCATTTTCTGAATCTAATTGTCTAATTTCTTGTTCTAACTGCAATTGTTCAGTATTATTCTTTTTATTTTGGAAAGCTTGATATGAGATTATAATTCCTCTAATAAATGCCTTAAAAGTTTCCCATAATAAAGAGGGTGAAATATCTGGTGTATCATTTGTCTCAAAGAAGAATCTCATCTGCTCTTTTAAATATGTGCAACCTTGTGAGTTATTTAAAATTTGGGGGTTTAAACCTCCAAAACGAATTTTTATCGGGCATTCCTTCTAATTTTAAAGAAAAAGTTAACGGGGAATGATCAGAAATGATACTATTATGATATTTAGAATTATATGTATATGGAATTAGTTTTGTGTCCACTAAGAAATAATCAATACGTGAATATGTTTTATGTACTGTTGAATAAAATGAATATTCCCTACTTACTGGGTTAGCGATCCTCCATACATCTGTTATATTAGAATTTTTTCATGTATGTATTTAGGAGTTCACTCGTTTTAGATTTTATGTTAGTCCTTTCTAATTTCCTGTTTGATGCCATCCCCAACTCCACTACTACTGTTAGGTGGCCTGTACACAACACCCACTAGCGTTTTCTGCCCCTTGGTGTTTCGCAGCTCCACCCATATCGATTCCACATCCTCCAAGCTAATGTCATTCCTTTCTATTGCGTTAATCTCCTCTCTAACCAGCAACGCTACCGCACCTCCTTTTCCTCTCTGTCTATCCTTCCTGAATATTGAATATCCCTGGATGTTCAGCTCCCAGCCTTGGTCACCCTGGAGCCATGTCTCCGTGATCCCAACTATAGCATAATTATTAATAGCTATCTGCACATTCAACTCATCCACCTTATTACGAATGCTCCTCGCATTGAGACACAAAGCCTTCAGGCTTGTTTTTACAACACTCTTGGCCCTTTTACAATTATGTTGAAAAGTGGCCCTTTTAGATTTTTGCCCTGGATTTGTTTTCCTGCCACTTTTCATCTCGCTACCTATTGCTCCTATCCTCATTTTACACCCCTCTGTCTCTCTGCTCACACATTTAAGAAACCCTCCACTTCTTATTCTCCGTTTGTTATTTTTATCTTCTTTCCTCCCTACGTGTTGCGTCTGACTGCTTCTCTTCTCTGCCTCCTGCCTCACAAACGGACTACTTGCCTTCTCTATTTGAGTCCCTCCCCCCAACCGATCTAGTTTAAAGTCTCCCCAGTAGCCTTTGCAAATCTCCCCGCCAGGATATTGGTTCCCCTCGGGTTCAAGTGCAACCCGACCTTTTTGTACAGGTCACACCTTCCCCAAAAGAGGTCCCAATGATCCAGAAACTTAAATCTGGATTCAAGGACACGTTAGAAAGGAAGTTTGGTTTCAACTGCATGTATTTTAATGCAAGTGTCCTGATGGGTAAGGCAGATGAGCCAATGGCATGGATGTTGTAGCCATGACTGAAACCTGGTTAAGAGGGGCAGGACTGGCAGCTCAATGTTCCATGGTACAGGAGCTGCAGGAGAGAGAGGTGAGGGTAAAAGAGGTGGAGGTAGGTTGCATTATTGGTTAAGGAGGATGTCACGGCAGTGGTCTGAGATGACACTTGTCTAGTGCAGCTAGATGGGTGGAACTTGTAATGTTTGGTGGACTGTGTGGGGTGGGAGGACCCGTTGTTGCTCCCCTGCAACAGGTGGAGCTGCACAGGACAAAGGGAGATGTGTATATAGTTTATCCTGTCTGTACACAGTCTGTGTGTGGAGTCAGAATCTCTGTGTGCAGCCATTTTGTGTGTTGTCTTGCTGCCAGCATTGAGGAATGTAATGAAGACTTCTGTTGTACCTTGAAGGTACCTTGAAAACCTCTCAGGAGTAGGGTACTTCGGATCGCGTCCAAAGACCCAGATAAAAGCCTATTTTTGAGTTCTGTAGTGTACTCTAACATGTCTCGGCAATTCGATCATTTCGATCCCGAGCGAGAAAGGTGGTCATCGTATTTAATGCGCGCTGAGTTTTATTTTGAAAGTGTGGCAATTACGACTGACCAGAGGAAGAAGGCTCTCTTGTGTTCATCAATGTCTCCAGAAACTTTTGCACTGCTTCAAAATGTATTTACAGAAGAAGTAACTGAAGCCTCTTATGCTGAAATCACAACGGCTTTGCAGCTGCATTTCAAAGAAAGTCGAAATTTCCTCGCAGCTCGCCTTGATTTCTGCAGGACGGTGCAACAGCAAGGGAAATCGATTACCGAAATTCTTGCCGAGCTTCGCACCAAGGCAAAGGCATGTGATTTTAAAACTCACTGCTGCAAAAGGGCCCGTATGTCAAGTCCATTTGTTCTGCCTGTTACCGAAAAAGTCATCTCCAGGCAGTGTATCACTCAGTAGCAAAGCTGAGGAAGGGCAAGAAAGCGCAAAACACAGTCGACCAAATCGCGGAGACCATTCCTATCGGTGCTTGGTGTGTCTATGATCACCGACAAGACGAGGATTTAGCTGCGGGTCTCGAACGTCGATCTACAGTTCCAGATGGACAATGGTACGGCTGTGTCGCTAGTGGGTCAGAACATCTGGGAGAGGATTGGATCGCCGAAACTGAAACCGGCCAACATCCGCCACGAAAGGTAAATGCATTGTCGCCGTTTCCTGTAATGGTATGACACAGATGTTGCCGCTGATCGTCGTTGTTAAAGAACGTACATCCCTGTGCCACATCGACTGGATCTATGCTTTCAAGCTTGACATGAACGCCTTGATCTATGATGGATTAACTATGGCATTGTCATCGACCACGGTCAGCAAGTGTGAGAATAACCTGGTCAGCAAGTGTGAGAATAACCTGCAAAAACAGGACACTGAATGGCACTGGTCCAAAGAGTGTGACCATGCATTCACCAGGTTGAAGGAGATGCTCGCCCAGATGACGCGTTTAGTCCACTATGACTGATCGAAGCCGATCTCGCTGGCCGCCGATGCATCGCTGTCTGGTCTTGGAGCAGTAATCTCACAAACGCCGTTGAGCGGCAAGGAAGAACCAATCGCGTTCGCATCCAAAACGCTGACGACGGCCGAGAAAATCTACAGCCAAGTGGAGAAAGAACAGCATACAGATGGGGTGGGAGATTGCAACCTTCATGTGGTCCGCTCTGTTTCGACAAATGCAGTCAACCCGGCGTGCACAATCAAATAAGATCAAATAGAACAAATTGTCCGACAACTATAGGCTGTGCACGCCATACGCAAGAAGAAGAAGAGCATACTGATAAAGCAAATACTGATATCTCTTTAAAAGAGAACACCGAGGAAAACTCTGTTGATTCTGAGCCTTTAGCAAGAGTTGTGAAACGCAAAAAAGGCTGGAAAAAAAGAGTGAAGCGAAGTCCAGCCAAATGGAGACGTTAAAACTGGAAAGGTGGAAAGTAATGTTTGGTGGACTGTGTGGGGTGGGAGGACCCATTGCTCCTCCCGTGCAGCAGGTGGCGCTGCACAGGACAAGGGAAGATGTTGTGTATATAGTTTATCCTGTCTGTAGACAGTCTGTGTGTGGAGCAAAGATCCTATAGCGGAGCAAGATGGCCTACTCTCACGAAAAATGCGTAGTACGGTCATGGGCAGATTTATGGGTAATTATACGACCCATTTCAGCAACCATCCTCCGCCATCTTGCTTCCGCCATCTTGCTTCCGCCATCTTGCTTCCGCCATCTTGCTTCCGCCATCTTGCTTCCGCCCAAAGATCTTTGCTTCCTCCTCCATCTTTGGGGCTGAGGCCTCTTTGGTTGAGGCGGCGGCCCAACTCGGGGCTGAGGCTGTGTCACGGCGGAGCAGCCCGACTCGGGGCTGAGGCTGTGTCACGACGCAGCGGCCGACTCGGGGCTGAGGCTGTGTCACGGCGGCGACGGCGCCCTGACTTCGGAGATTCGGCCGCGAGCCAGTGGACGACATTGTTGGGAGCTCGCAGGTCACAGGTTGGTGACCTGTTTTTCCGGAGCTCCCACGGCAACAGCTTTGTCCGCTGGACTGGAGGGCAGCAGCTTCGGCAGCTTCGACCGCCCCGGGCCGCGGAGTTTGAACCGGCCCGTGGCAATATTGATGCCATATGTTGCTGATGTGTCGTTATCAGATATTCAGTGTTAAAAAGAGAAATAAATCACTATAAAAGCGAAAAGATGTTCCTTCCACAACGTGCGAGGAGTCTGGCCCGGATCAGCACGGCTGAGACACCAAAGTGATGTTGCGGGGAGGTTTACAATGTATTTTTATTTAATGTTGTCCCTTGTCTAGTCTGAAATTAAGTTCATCATTGGATATAAAAATCAGAAGAAATGTTAATGTGTGTGTTATATTATTATATACATCTATATGACATTCATGTATGTGTGTTCTTTCCAGCACAATCTAATCAGTTGTATGCTCGCTGAATAAAACCATCCTTAAGTTATACATCATTTGTAAATCTTGCTTAAACACATATAATTTTTAATTTAGATAACCCCACCATTACAGACAGATCTCATTCCACTCTCTGGCTTTTGGAAGACCAGACCCATTTTATTGTTGAGAAACAACTCCATAGACACAAAAACATTAAGTAACATTCCAGGGCTAGAGCAACTGGAATCTTCATATTGCTATTATTTTCCCAAATACTGCAGTTGTGAACAGTGTGATTAGATGAATAAATTACAGAGTGCAAGTGTCAACTCAACAAAATCAACTCAAACACAGCATATGAGCCATTTAAAAATAAATGATTTAAAAAACATTAAAAAAGAAAATTACCAGAATCAAAATTTATAAACATTTTATTCTTTAACAAGAATTAACAGAATGATGAATCTAACCCTATATCACACACACACACACACAAACGTTCCCCCGCAACGTTGATTACACTGCGAGTCAGGTCGGGTCGGGTAGGTTCCAGTTACTATAAAATCAACTCAAACACCGCTTATGAGCCATTAAAAAGAAATGATTTTAAAAAGAAAATTACCAAGAGTCAAATTTTATTCTTTAACAAGAATTAACAGAATTATGAACTAACAGAACTATGAATCTAGCCCTATATCACATACACAAACTGTCCCCCCCGCAACGTTGATTACACTGCGAGTCGTGTCGGGTTGGGTAGGTTCCGGTTACTGAAATGGACGAAAGAAAGGCCCACGTTCTGCTCAGTTGCGTACTACACGCCAGCCCATTGCATTTCGCAGGAGTGGCCTATAGGATCGATCTTTGGTGTGGAGTCAGATTCTGTGTGTGCAGCCATTTTGTGTTGTCTTGCTGCCAGCATGGAGGAATGTAATAAGGACTTCTATTGTACCTTGAGACTCTCAAGTTTTATACAGACCGAGAAAACGAACACGAAAGAGCTGAGGAACAAGAAAGGGATGATCACCTTGTTGGGGGGTATGTCAGGCCGCCAAGTAGTCAACAGGAATGAGAAGAACAAATATGCCACGAGATTGCAGACATGTACACGTCAAATAAGGGGTGTTGCAGAAGGGGATTTTAACTTTCCCAATATTGACTGAAAATCATAGTGTGAAAGGGTTAGATGTGGCGCAATTTCACAAAAGTTCAGAAGAGTTTTCTCCAGCAATATGTAGAGGGCCCTACACGTAAGAGGGCAAGACTTGATCTAGTGTTGGGAAACTGGGAAGGACAAATGAATGAAGTGTTCGTGGAAGAGCCTTTTCGGACCAGATATCTCCTGGCCCCTTTTTGCCCTTCTGATTTCCTTTTTTAGTTTGCTCCTTAGTTCAATTAGTCCCTGAAGAATGAAGGGCAAGGCAGGCAAACATAAGGAATCTTGGCTGACGACAGAAATTGAGGCATTGGTCGATAATAAAAGGGAGGCATAGGGAAAGGCAGCTGGGATCAAATATATCCCTGGAGGAGTTTCGGGAACTAAGGAGCAAACTAAAAAAGGAAATCAGAACGGCAAAAAGTGGTTAGGAGATAACAATATGGACAATCCCACGAGATTTTGTAAATACATAAGGCGGAAAATGGTAAATAGAGAGAGTGGATCCCCTCAGGAATCATACTGGTCAATTCTGTGTGGAGCCACAGGAGATGGGCAAGGTGCTCAATGAGTATTTCTCCTCTGTTTTTACCGAGGAGAAAGACAGGAAGATGGATGTACTTGAGGCAGTCAATGGAAATGTCTTGAGAGCAGTCATTTGCCCACATAGGAGATTAGTGGGCAAAATTAGGGCACATGGTATTGGGGGTAGAGTGCTGACATGGATAGAGAAGTGGTTGGCAGACAGGAAACAAAGAGTAGGGATTAACGGGTCCCTTTCAGAATGGCAGGCAGTGACTAGTGGGGTACCGCAAGGCTCGGTGCTGGGAACGCAGCTATTTACAATATACATCAATGATTTGGATGAAGGGATTCAAAGTAACATTAGCAAATTTGCAGATGACACAAACTGGCAGTGGGTGAACTGTGAGGAGGATGTTATGAGAATGCAGGTGACTTGGACAGATTGGGGGAGTGGGCAGATGCATGGCAGATGAAGTTTAATGCGAATAAATGTGAGGTTATCCACTTTGGTAACAAAAACAGGAAGGCAGATTACTATCTAAATGACGTCAAAGGAAAACAGGAAGTACTTCAGTCTATGAAACTAATCATGCAGGTACAGCAGGCAGTGAAGAAAGCGAATGGCATGTTGTCCTTTATAACAAGAGGAATCGAATATTGGAGAAAAGAGGTCCTTTTGCAGTTGTACAGAGCCCCAATGAGACCACACCTGGAGTATTGTGTGCAGTTTTGGTCCCCTAATTTGAGGAAGGACATTCTTGCTATTGAGGGAGTGCAGCGTAGGTTTACAAGGAGGAGGGGGAGGAGCGACACCCGACCGGTAAGGATAAAAATCGAGCGCGGGGCTTGTTTTTTGCAGAGGCCCACAGGAGCCGTTGGAAGAAGAGGAGGAGGGGGAGGAGCGACACCCGACCGGTAAGGATAAAAATTGAGCGCGGGGCTTGTTTTTTGCAGAGGCCCACAGGAGCCGTTGGAAGAAGAGGAGGAGGGGGAGGAGCGACACCCGACCGGTAAGGATAAAAATCGAGCGCGGGGCTTGTTTTTTTTGCAGAGGCTTACCCAAATCCATAACGTTCCATTTGGAGAAGTGGGTTTTTTTTGAGGAAGCCGCTGATTGGTGGAAGAGGACCCGAGGAAGCAGCTGATTGGGTGCAACCCCGGGTTTACAATTTTACATTTCTGCCTTCTGGGAGTGAGGGATTCTGGGAGTTAAGGATTCAGTATTTAGTAGTAAAGTTTAAAGGATAAGTTTTTGTGTTTTTTTTTAATATTTAATACAGTGTAATTTGGGAGTAAGGTATGGCAGTAGAGATTGGCCCCATGGTTTGTTCAGCCTGCAACATGTGGGAGATCAGGGAGATGGTCGGTGTCCCTGGTGACTACGTTTGCAGGAAGTGTGTCCAGCTGCAGCTCCTGGCAGACCGCATTGAACGATTGGAACTGCGGCTGGATTCATACTGGAGCATCCACGATGCGGAGAAAGTCGTGGATAGCACGTACAGTGAGTTGGTCACACCGCAGGCAAAAGGTAAGAGGACAAGAAGGGAACGGGTGGCCAATAGCCAGCAAAGCAGTAGGCAGGTAGTGCAGGAGTCCCCTGCGGTCATCTCCCTCCTAAACAGGTATACCATTTTGGATACTGTTGAGGGAGATGGCTCATCAGGGGAATGCAGCAGCAGCCAGGTTCATGGCACCATGGGTGGCTCTGCAGCACATGAGGGGGGAAAAAAGAGGGGAAGGGCAATAGTAATAGGGGATTCAATTGTCAGGGGAATAGATAGGCGTTTCTGCGGCCGCAAACGAGACTCCAGGATGGTATGTTGCCTCCCTGGTGCAAAGGTCAGGGATGTCACTGAACGGCTGCAGAACATTCTGGAGGGGGAGGGTGAACAGCCAGTTGTCGTGGTGCATGTTGGCACCAACGATATAGGTAAAAAAAGGGATGAGGTCCTACAAGGTGAATTTAGGGAGCTAGGAGATAAACTTAAAAGTAGGACCTCAAAGGTAGTAATCTCCGGATTACTACCAGTACCACGGGCCAGTCAGAGTAGAAATAGGAGGATAATGCAAATGAATACGTGGCTTGAAAAGTGGTGCAAGGGGGAGGGATTCAAATTTTTAGGGCACTGGGACCAGTTCTGGGGGAGGTGGGACCGGTACAAACAGGACGGTTTGCACCTGGAATGGAATGGAACCAATGTTCTTGGGGGAGTGTTTGCTAGTGCTGTCGGGGAGGATTTAAACTAATGTGGCAGGGGGATGGGTACAAGAGCAGAGAGGCAGGAGGGTGTAAAATGAGGGTAGAAGCATTAGGTAGCAAGGTGAAAAGTAAAAGTGGCAGGCAGACAAAACCAGGGCAAAAATCAAAAAGGGCCACTTTTCAGCAAAATTGTATAAGGGGTAAGTGCGTTGTAAAGACAAGCCTGAAGGCTTTGTGTCTCAATGCAAGGAGTATTTGTAATAAGGTGGACGAGTTGAACGTACAGATAGATATTAATGATTATGATATAGTTGGGATCACGGAGACATGGCTCCAGGGTGACGTAGGCTGGGAGCTGAACATCCAGGGATATTCAATATTCAGGAGGGATAGAGAGAAAGGAAAAGGAGGTGGGGTAGCGTTGCTGGTTAGAGAGGAGGTTAACGCAATGGAAAGGAAGGACATTAGCTTGGAGGAGGTGGAATCGGTATGGGTAGAGCTACAAAACACTAAGGGGCAGAAAACGCTGGTGGGTGTTGTGTACAGGCCACCTAACAGTAGCAGAGGTTGGGGATGGTATCAAACAGGAAATTAGAAATGCGTGCGACAAAGGCAAAACAGTTATAATGGGTGACTTCAATCTACATATAGATTGGGTTAATCAAATTGGCAGGGGTGCTGAGGAAGAGGATTTTTTGGAATGTATGTGGGATAGTTATCTAAATCAACATGTAGAGGAACCAACGAGAGAGCAGGCTATTTTAGACTGGGTTTTGAGTAATGAGGAAGGGGTAGTTAGCCGTCTTGTTGTACGTGCCCCCTTGGGCAAGAGTGACCATAATATGGTTGAGTTCTTCATTAGGATGGAGAGTGACATTGTTAATTCAGAAACAATGGTTCTGAACTTAAAGAAAGGTAACTTTGAGGGTATGAGACGTGAATTGGCCAAGATTGACTGGCAATTAATTCTAAAAGGGTTGACGGTGGATATACAATGGAAGACATTTAAAGACTGCATGGATGAACTACAAAAATTGTTCATCCCAGTTTGGCAAAAGAATAAATCGGGGAAGGTAGTGCATCCGTGGATAACAAGGGAAATCAGGGATAGTATCAAAGCAAAGGATGATGCGTACAAAGTAGCCAGAAAAAGCAGCATACCAGAGGACTGGGAGAAATTCAGAGACCAGCAGAGGAGGACAAAGGGCTTAATTAGGAAAGGAAAAATAGATTATGAAAGAAAACTGGCAGGGAACATAAAAACTGACTGCAAAAGTTTTTATAGATATGTGAAGAGAAAGAGGTTAGTTAAAACAAATGTAGGTCCCTTGCAGTCAGAAACAGGTGAGTTGATCATGGGGAACAAGGATATGGCGGACCAATTGAATAACTACTTTGGTTCCGTCTTCACTAAGGAAGACATAAATAATCTGGCTGAAATAGCAGGGGACTGTGGGTCAAAGGAGGAATTGAGTGAAATCCAGGTCAGTCGGGAAGTGGTGTTGGGTAAATTGAATAGATTAAAGGCCGATAAATCCCCAGGGCCAGATAGGCTGCATCCCAGAGTACTTAAGGAAGTAGCTCAGGAAATAGTGGATGCATTAGTGATAATCTTTCAAAACTCTTTAGATTCTGGAGTAGTTCCTGAGGATTGGCGGGTAGCAAATGTAACCCCTCTTTTTAAGAAGGGAGGGAGAGAGAAAACGGGGAATTACAGACCAGTTAGTCTAACATCGGTAGTGGGGAAACTGCTAGAGTCAGTTATTAAAGATGGGATAGCAGCACATTTGGAAAGTGGTGAAATCATTGGACAAAGTCAGTATGGATTTACAAAAGGTAAATCATGTCTGACGAATCTTGTGGAATTTTTCGAGGATGTAACTAGTAGCGTGGATAAGGGAGAACCAGTGGATGAGGTATATCTGGACTTCCAGAAGGCTTTCGACAAGGTCCCACATAAGAGATTAGTATACAAACTTAAAGCATACGGTATTAGGGGTTCAGTATTGATGTGGATAGAGAACTGGCTGGCAAACAGGAAGCAAAGAGTAGGAGTAAACGGGTCCTTTTCACAATGGCAGGCAGTAACTAGTGGGGTACCGCAGGGCTCAGTGCTGGGACCCCAGCTATTTACAATATATATTAATGATCTGGATGAGGGAATTGAAGGCAATATCTCCAAGTTTGCGGATGACACTAAGCTGGGGGGGCAGTGTTCGCTGTGAGGAGGATGCTAGGAGACTGCAAGGTGACTTGGATAGGCTGGGTGAGTGGGCAAATGTTTGGCAGATGCAGTATAAAGTGGATAAATGTGAGGTTATCCACTTTGGTGGCAAAAACAGGAAAGCAGACTATTATTTAAATGGTGGCCAATTAGGAAAAGGGGAGATGCAGCGAGACCTGGGTGTCATGGTACACCAGTCATTGAAAGTAGGCATGCAGGTGCAGCAGGCAGTGAAAAAAGCGAATGGTATGTTAGCTTTCATAGCAAAAGGATTTGAGTACAGGAGCAGGGAGGTTCTACTTCAGTTGTACAGGGTCTTGGTGAGACCACACCTGGAGTATTGCGTGCAGTTTTGGTCTCCAAATCTGAGGAAGGACATTATTGCCATAGAGGGAGTGCAGAGAAGGTTCACCAGACTGATTCCTGGGATGTCAGGACTGTCTTATGAAGAAAGACTGGATAGACTCGGTTTATACTCTCTGGAATTTAGGAGATTGAGAGGGGATCTTATAGAAACTTACAAAATTCTTAAGGGGTTGGACAGGCTAGATGCAGGAAGATTGTTCCCGATGTTGGGGAAGTCCAGGACAAGGGGTCACAGCTTAAGGATAAGGGGGAAATCCTTTAAGACCGAGATGAGAAAGACTTTTTTCACACAGAGAGTGGTGAGTCTCTAGAACTCTCTGCCACAGAGGGTAGTTGAGGCCAGTTCATTGGCTATATTTAAGAGTGAGTTGGATGTGGCCCTTGTGGCTAAGGGGATCAGAGGGTATGGAGAGAAGGCAGGTACGGGATACTGAGTTGGATGATCAGCCATGATCATATTGAATGGCGGTGCAGGCTCGAAGGGCTGAATGGCCTACTCCTGCACCTAATTTCTATGTTTCTATGTTTCTATGTTAATTCCCGGGATGGGTGGACTGTTATATGCTGAGAGAATGGAGCAGCTGGGCTTGTACATGCTGGAGTTTAGAAGGATGAGAGGGGATCTCATTGAAACATAAAAGATTGTTAAGGGCCTGGACACGCTAGAGGCAGGAAACATGTTCCCGATGTTGGGGGAGTCCAGAACCAGGGGCCACAGTTTAAGAATAAGGAGTAAGCCATTTAGAACGGAGATGAGGAAACACTTTTCCTCACAGAGAGTGGTGAGTTTGTGGAATTCTCTGCCTCAGAGGGCGGTGGAGGCAGGTTCTCAGGATGCTTTAACGAGAAAGCTAGATAGGGCTCTTAAAAATAGCGGAGTCAGGGGATATGGGGAGAAGGCAGGAAGGGGTACTGATTGGGGATGATCAGCCATGATCACATTGAATGGCGGTGCTGGCTCGAAGGGCCAAATGGCCTACTCCTGCACCTATTGTCTATTGTCTATTGTCAGTCAGTGTTACGTCGAAGAGCTGCTGAAGGCACTATTGTGTATGAATGTAGACAAATCTCCAGGGCCGGATCAGATATATCTGGGAAACCAGAAAGAAAATTGCTGAAGCCCTGATTGAAATTTATGAGTCATAATTAAATACAGGCGAGGTGCCGGAAAACTGGAGGGTGGCAAATGTTGTGCCTCTATTCAATAAGGGCTGCAGTGAGAATGCTGGGAACTGTGGGCCCGTGAGCTCAACATCTGTAGTGGGAAGTACTAGAGAGTATTCTGAGGGATAGGATGCACAAACATTTAGATGGACAAGGGCTGATTAGGGATAGTCAGCATGGTTTTGTGCATGGGAAGTTGTGTCTCACAAATCTGATTGAGTTTTTTGAAGATGTGATCAAAAAGGTTGATGAGGGCAGAGCTGTAAGTGTTGTATATATGGACTTCAGCAAAGCATTCAACAAGGTTCCACACGGTGGGATGCTTTGGAAGTTTAGATCGCACGGGATCCAAGGCGATAGAAAATGTCCTTCATGGAAGGAAGCAGAGGGTGATTGATGGTGGAAGTTTGCTTCCCGGACTGGAGGTCTGTAACTGATGGTATGCCTCAGGGATGGATGCTGGGCCCATTACTGATGTCATCTATATCAATGCTTTAGATGAGAATGGACATGGCAAGATTAGCAAGTTTGCAGATGATACAAAAGTGGGTAGTCTTGCAGAGAGTAAAGATGATCTCAGGATTACTTCCAGTACCTCGTGCTAGTGAAAGTGAGAATAGGAAGATAGGGGAAATTAATATGTGGCTGAGGAGTTGGTGCAGCGACTCATATTTCTGGATCATTGGGGCCTCTTCCGGGACAGGGGCGACCTATATAAAAGGGACGGTTGCACCTAAACTGGAGGAGGACCAACATTCTCCATACCAAATTCTAGTCACTCCTGTGCCTCTGTCCTGCACGAGATCCCACCCCCCCTGCCAATCTAGTTTAAACCCTCCTGTGTAGCATGAGCAAACCTTCCCGCTGGGATGTTGGTCCCACCCGTCCCTTTTATACAGGTCACCCCTGCCCCAGATGAGATCCCAACGATCCAGAAATCCGAATCCCTGCTGCATGCACCAACTCCTCTGCCATACACTAATTTCCTCGATCTTCCTATTCTTACCTTCACTAGCATGATGTACTGGAAGTTATCCTGAGATCACTACCCTGCATGTCCTGCTTTCAGTCTTCTGCCCAATTCCATAAAATCTTGTTGCAGAACCTCCTTACTCTTCCTACCTACATCATCCGTGCCAACATGCAGAACAACCTCCGGCTGCTCCCCCTCACTCTTGAGGATGTCGTGCAGCCGCTCTGAGACGTCCTGGACCCTGGCACCAGGGAGGCAGCACACGATCCTGGAGTTTCATCTGTTGCCGCAGATTCTCCTGTCCGCACCTCTGACGATGGAGTCTCCCACCACTATGGCTCTGCCTGACGTCACTCTTCCCCATTGAGCCTCCACCAGGGTTGTAATCACAGCCCTGGCTACCACTCAATCTTGTTAACCATATAACCATATAACAATTACAGCACGGAAACAGGCCCTCTCGGCCCTTCCAGTCCGTGCCGACCATTTGTTTTCCCCTAGTCCCATCTACCTGCACTCAGACCATACCCCTCCATTCCGTTCACGTCCATATACCTATCCACTTTACTCTTAAATGTTAAAATCGATCCTGCCTCCACCACTTCTGCTGGAAGTTGATTCCACACAGCCACCACCCTCTGAGTAAAGAAGTTCCCCCTCACGTTACCCCGAAACCTCTGTCCCTTAATTCTCATGTCATGCCCTCTTGTTTGAATCTTCCCTACCCTCAATGGGAAAAACGTATCCACGTCAACTCTGTCTATCCCTTTCATCATTTTAAAGACCTCAATCAAGTCCCCCCTTAACCTTCTGCGCTCCAAAGAATAAAGACCTAACTTGTTCAACCTTTCTCTGTAACATAGTTGCTGGAACCCTGGCAACATTCTAGTAAATCTCCTCTGTACTCTCTCTATTTTGTTGATATCCTTCCTATAACTAGGCGACCAAAATTGTACACCATACTCCAGAATTGGTCTTACCAATGCCTTGTACAATTTTAACATTACTTCCCTACTCCTATATTCAATGCTCTGATTTATAAAGGCCAGCACACCAAAGGCTTTCTTTACCACCGTATCTACATGCGATTCCACCTTCAGGGAACTATACACAGTTATTCCTAGATCCCTCTGTTCCACAGCATTTCTCAATTCCCTACCATTTACCATGTACGTCCTATTTTGATTTGTCCTGCCAAGATGTAGCACTTCACACTTATCAGCATTAAACTCCATCTGCCATCTTTCAGCCCACTTTTCCAAATGGCCCAAATCTCTCTGTAGACTGAAAATCTACTTCATTATCCACAACACCACCTATCTTAGTATCATCTGCATACTTACTTATCCAATTTTCCACCCCATCATCCAGATCATTGATGTACATGACAAACAACAGTGGACCCAACACAGATCCCTGAGGCACCCCACTGGTCACCGGCTTCCAACCTGACAAACAGCCATCCACCATTACTCTCTGACATCTCCCATTCAGCCACTGTTGAATCCATCTTGCTACTCCGCCATTAACACCCAAAGATTGAACCTTCTTAACCAACCTTCCATGGGGAACCTTGTCAAAGGCCTTATTGAAATCCATATAGACAACATCCACTGCTTTACCCTCATCAATTTCCCTAGTTACCGCTTCAAAAAATTCAAGAAGGTTTGTCAAACATGACATTCCAGGCACAAATCCATGTTGACTATTCCTGATCAGACCCTGTTTATCCAGATGCTTATATATATTATCTCTAAGTATCCTTTCCATTAATTTGCCCACCACTGACGTCAAACTAATAGGTCTATAATTGCTAGGTTTATTCTTTGAACCCTTTTTAAACAATGGAACAACATGCGCAGTACGCCAATCCTCCGGCAGTATTCCCGTTTCTAATGACATTTGAAATATTTCTGTCATAGCTCCTGCTATTTCTACACTAACTTCCCTCAATGTCCTAGGGAATATCCTGTCAGGACCTGGAGACTTATCCACTATTATATTTTTCAAAAGTGTCAGTACTTCCTCCTCTTTGAATCTCATAGTTTCCATAGCTACTCTACTCTTTCCCCTTAACTCACCGAGTTCAATATCCTTCTCCTTGGTGAATACCGAAGAAAAGAAATTGTTCAATATCTCCCCCATCTCTTTTGGCTCTGCAGATAGCTGTCCATTCTGGTTCTCTAATGGTCCAATTTTATCCCTCGTTATCCTTTTGCTATTAATATAGCTGTAGAAACCCTTTGGGTTTACTTTCACCTTTCTAACCGTATAACCATATAACAATTACAGCACGGAGACAGGCCCTCTCGGCCCTTCCAGTCCGTGCCGACCATTTGTTTTCCCCTAGTCCCATCTACCTGCACTCAGACCATACCCCTCCATTCCCTTCACGTCCATATACCTATCCACTTTACTTTTAAATGTTAAAATCGATCCTGCCTCCACCACCTCTGCTGGAAGCTCATTCCACACAGCCACCACCCTCTGAGTAAAGAAGTTCCCCCTCATGTTACCCCTAAACTTATGTCCCTTAATTCTCATGTCATGCCCTCTTGTTTGAATCTTCCCTACCCTCAATGGGAAAAGCTTATCCACGTCAACTCTGTCTATCCCTTTCATCATTTTAAAGACCTCAATCAAGTCCCCCCTTAACTTTCTGTGCTCCAAAGAATAAAGACCTAACTTGTTCAACCTTTCTCGGTAACATAGTTGCTGAAACCCTGGCAACATTCTAGTAAATCTCCTCTGTACTCTCTCTATTTTGTTGACATCCTTCCTATAATTAGGCGACCAAAATTGTACACCATACTCCAGAATTGGTCTTACCAATGCCTTGTACAATTTTAACATTACTTCCCTACTCCTATATTCAATGCTCTGATTTATAAAGGCCAGCACACCAAAGGCTTTCTTTACCACCCTATCCACATGCGATTCCACCTTCAGGGAACTATGCACAGTTATTCCTAGATCCCTCTGTTCCACAGCATTCCTCAATTCCCTACCATTTACCATGTACGTCCTATTTTGATTTGTCCTGCCAAGATGTAGCACTTCACACTTATCAGCATTAAACTCCATCTGCCATCTTTCAGCCCACTTTTCCAAATGGCCCAAATCTCTCTGTAGACTTTGAGAATCTACTTCATTATCCACAATACCACCTATCTTAGTATCATCTGCATACTTACTTATCCAATTGTCCACCCCATCATCCAGATCATTGATGTACATGACAAACAACAGTGGACCCAACACAGATCCCTGAGGCACCCCACTGGTCACCGGCTTCCAACCTGACAAACAGCCATCCACCATTCCTCTCTGACATCTCCCATTCAGCCACTGTTGAATCCATCTTGCTACTCCGCCATTAACAACCAAAGATTGAACCTTCTGAACCAACCTTCCATGGGGAAACTTGTCAAAGGCCTTACTGAAATCCATATAGACAACATCCACTGCTTTACCCTCATCAATTTCCCTAGTTACCGCTTCAAAAAATTCAAGAAGGTTTGTCAAACATGACCTTCCAGGCACAAATCCATGTTGACTGTTCCTGATCAGACCCTGTTTATCCAGATGCTTAAATATATTATCTCTAAGTATCCTTTCCATTAATTTGCCCACCACTGACGTCAAACTAATAGGTCTATAATTGCTAGGTTTATTCTTTGAACCCTTTTTAAACAATGGAACAACATGCGCAGTACGCCAATCCTCCTGCACTATTCCCGTTTTAATGACATTTGAAATATTTCTGTCATAGCTCCTGCTATTTCTACACTAACTTCCCTCAATGTCCTAGGGAATATCCTGTCAGGACCTGGAGACTTATCCACCTTTATATTTTTCAAAAGTGTCAGTACTTCCTCCTCTTTGAATCTCATAGTTTCCATAGCAACTCTAATTTTATCCCTTACCTCACAGAGTTCAATATCCTTCTCCTTGGTGAATACCGAAGAAAAGAAATTGTTCAATATTTCCCCCATCTCTTTTGGCTCTGCAGATAGCTGTCCATTCTGGTTCTCTAATGGTCCAATTTTATCCCTCGTTATCCTTTTGCTATTAATATAGCTGTAGAAACCCTTTGGATTTACTTTCACCTTTCTTGCCAAAGCAACCTCATATCTTCTTTTAGCCTTCCTAATTTCTTTCTTAAGATTCTTTTTACATTCTTTATACTCCTCTAGCACCTCATTTACTCCATGCCTCCTATAATTATTGTAGATATCTCTCTTTTTTCAAAACAAGTGTCTAATTTCCCTTGAAAACCATGGCTCTTTCCAATTTTTACTATTTCCTTTCAACCTAACAGGGACATAAAGATTCTGTACTCTTACAATTTCCCCTTTAAATGTCCTCCATTTCTCTTCTACATCCTTCCCATGAAACAAAGTGTCCCCTTTAAAATCCTCACGCATTCCCTCAAAGTTAGCCTTTCTCCAATCAAAAATCTCCACTCTAGGTCCTGTTCTGACTCGCTCCATAATTATATTGAAACTAATGGTATTGTGATCACTGGTCCCGAAGTGCTCACCAACGCATACCTCCGTCACCTGTCCTGCCTCATTTCCTAACAGTAGGTCCAGCACTGCCCCTTCTCTGGTCGGTACCTCTATGTACTGCTGCAAAAAACTATCCTGCACACATTTTACAAACTCCAAACCATCCAGCCCATTTACAGAATGTGTTTCCCAGTCTATTTTTGGGAAATTGAAATCTCCCACAATCATTACCTTGTGCTTACTACTAATATCTGCTATCTCCTTACAAATTTGCTCTCCCAATTCTCGCTCCCCATTTGGCGGTCTATAGTACACCCCTAAAAGTGGTGCTACACCGTTCCCACTTCTCAGTTCCACCCAAATAGCCTCCCTAGACGAACCCTCTAATCTATCCTGCCAAAGCACTGCTGTAATATCCTCTCTGACAAGCAATGCAACACCTCCACCTCTGGTCCCTCCAATTCTATCACCCCGGAAGCAACGAAATCCTGGAATATTTAGTTTCCAATCACAGCCCTCCTGCAACCATGTTTCACTGATTGCCACAACATCATATTTCCAGGTGTCAATCCAGGCTCTAAGTTCATCCACCTTACTTACAATGCTCCTAGCATTAAAATATGCACATTTTATAAACCCACCATCCTTTATTCTCTGTCTATTATCTTTTTCATCTTTCTCGCCTACATTTTGGGTCCGAGTGCTTCCCTTCTCTGCCTCTTGCCCCACACCCTGTCCCCTAGCCCCCTCTACCCGAGTCCCTCCCCCCCAGCCTTTCTAGTTTAAAGTCTCCCCAGTAGCCTTTGCAAATCTCCCTGCCAGGATATTGGTCCCCTTCGGGTTCAAGTGCAACCCGTCCTCTGCGTACAGATCATGCCTTCCCCAAAAGAGGTCCCAGTGATCAAGAAACTTGAATCGCTGCCCACTGCACCAGTCCCTCAGCCACGCATTTAGCCTCCACCTCATTTCATTCCTACTCTCACTGTCATGCGACACAGGCAGTAATCCTGAAATCGTTACCCTTTTGGTCCTTCTCTTTAACTTTCCCCCTAACTCCCTAAATTCTCCCTTCAGGACCTCGTCACTTTTTCTGCCTATGTCATTGGTACCTATGTGTACCACAACATCAGGCTCCTCTCCCTCCCTTATCAGAATCTTTTGGACACGTTCTGACACATGCGAGACCCTGGCACCAGGGAGGCAAACTACCATCCGGGTCTCCTGACTGCGTCCACAGAATCGCCTATCCGATCCCCTTAACTATAGAGTCCCCTATTACAATTGCCCTCCTCTTTTTGCTACCCTTCTGAGCATCAGGGCCGGTCCCTGTGCCGGAGGCCCGGCCGCTGTTGTTGCCCCCAGCTAGGCTGTCCCCTCCAATCGTACTCAAACCCGAGTACCTATTTTCCAGTTGTACGGTCACAGGGGTACTCTCTAGCCCCTGCCTCTGCCCCTTGCCCTTCCTAACCATGACCCACTTGTCTGCCTCCTGTGGTCTGGGAGTGACTACCTCCCTGTAGCTCCTCTCTATGACCTCCTCACTCTCCCTGACCAGACGGAGGTCGTCGAGTTGCTGCTCCAGGTTCCTAACACGATCCTTTAGGAGCCCCATCTCGACACACCTGGCGCAGATGTGTACGTCTGGAGGGCTATCAGATTCCCTGACCTCCCACATCTGACATCCAGAACAGTACACTGCCCTGGCCTTCATACTCCCCCCTTACACAGGATACAATAGCAACACAATATAAAATCACTACAAACTGCTGGGATCTGACTGTAAATCAGCTGCTTTCCCTAGTCCACTTCCCACCAATCAGCTGCTTTCCCTAGTCCACTTCCCACCAATCAGCGGCTTCCTCAAAAAAACCCACTTCTCCAAATGGAATGTTATGGATTTTGGTAAAAACAAGCCCCGCGCTAGATTTTGAAGCTTACCGGTCGGGTGTCGCTCCTCCCCCTCCTCCTCTTCCAACGGCTCCTGAGGGCCTCTGAAAAAACAAGCCCCGCGCTAGATTTTGAAGCTTACCGGTCGGGTGTCGCTCCTCCCCCTCCTCTTCCAACGGCTCCTGTGGGCCTCTGAAGAGGAGGGGGAGGAGCGACACCCGACCGGTAAGCTATAAAATCAAGCGCGGGGCTTGTTTTCTTGCCAAAGCAACCTCATGTCTTCTTTTAGCCTTCCTAATTTCTTTCCTAAGATTCTTTTTACATTCTTTATACTCCTCTAGCACCTCATTTACTCCATGCCTCCTATAATTATTGTAGATATCTCTCTTTTTTCGAAACAAGTGTCCAATTTCCCTTGAAAACCATGGCTCTTTCCAATTTTTACTATTTCCTTTCAACCTAACAGGGACATAAAGATTCTGTACTCTTACA
The DNA here is from genome assembly GCA_035221665.1 of Okamejei kenojei. Lineage (NCBI taxonomy): Eukaryota > Metazoa > Chordata > Chondrichthyes > Rajiformes > Rajidae > Okamejei > Okamejei kenojei. The sequence continues at coordinate 20,096,536 of CM069166.1, read as the reverse complement.
ATTTCCCCTTTAAATGTCCTCCATTTCTCTTCTACATCCTTCCCATGAAACAAAGTGTCCCAATTCACTCCTTTAAAATCCTTACGCATTCCCTCAAAGTTAGCCTTTCTCCAATCAAAAATCTCTACCCTAGGTCCAGTTCTGACTCTCTCCAGAATTATATTGAAACTAATGGTATTGTGATCACTGGTCCCGAAGTGCTCACCAACGCATACCTCCGTCACCTGACCTGCCTCATTTCCTAACAGGAGGTCCAACACTGCCCCTTCTCTGGTCGATACCTCTATGTACTGCTGCAAAAAACTATCCTGCACACATTTTACAAACTCCAAACCATCCAGCCCATTTGATGGTGTCGTCTGCTCCCAAGAGGGTGGATCTGTTTTCAGTAGGTACAGCCACTGGGGTCTCCTGCACTGCACGTTTACTCCACTTTCTCACAGTCACCCACCTTCACTCATCCTCTATCCTTGGTGGGACAACCTCACTTTAGGTCCTGTCCAGGAAACTCTTGTTTTCCCAGATGGCCCTGAGGTCATCCAACTGGTGCTCCAGTTCCCCTACACGTTTATTCAGGAGTTGCACCTGGACACAATTTCCACAGGTGTGGTTTCCAGAAGTACCAGCAGTGTCCCTGACATCCCACATCCTGCAGGAAACACACTGCACCAACTTACCAGCCATTTCTTCAACGGACGAAAAATCACAACTTTCAAATCAAGTGTAGCCTCCTTGCCCGTCTCCTCGCTGAAGACTCTTGAGCCAATGACTCACACTTTACTCACCAAGACTCTTGAGCCAAAAACTCACACTTTACTCACCAAGGCACTTCACCTCAACAAAGCCGCTCCCAACAAGGCTGCTCCGCTACAGCTGCACTTGTTTTTAATCTCTTACCTAATTAACTATATTAGGGTTAATTAGTAAATGACCTGAACCCGGGTTTTGGTGCTCTTTTTAAACTCAGCTAAATGTTGGTCATAAGACCCAGCAGTACCTCACAATTAACACACACATGGGGTGGATTCCTACACAAAACTATGGTGAGAAGGCTGCACCCAAAAATCTTCCAACCTACAACGGACAAGATTCTGCAAGGAACATCACATTGTTTGTGCAATTACGACTGTTACTGAGAAGAATCTGGAGATACTCAGTGAAGTGTTGAAATGGCTTGATGATCACAATATAAAGTTGAAAAGAAGCAACTGTGCATTCTTACAGTCCGAAGTAGTGTATCTTGGTTTGAAGGTGGTTCAACATGGACTGAAGGGTTTCGGCCCGAAACGTTGCCTATCTCCTTCGCTCCTTAGATGCTGCTGCACCCGCTGAGTTTCTCCAGCCTTTTGTGTACCCTCACCATGGACTACAACCAGTGAAGGAAAAAATTGAAGCTATAGCAAATGCACCAACACCACAGAACGTGTCTCAACTCCGTTCCATCCTGGGTATGGTACAGTATTGCTCAAGCTTCTTACACGAGTTAGCAAAAGAAGCTAGCTCCTCTTCACAAGTTGTTGAAAAATGATAAAAAATGGGAATAGTCCGAAGAGCAAAAAAATGCTTATGATGCATATAACAAGAGTTTGACCAGTAATGCATTACTTGTTTACTACGATACAAATCACGAGTTAAAGTTTGCTTGTGATATGTCTAGTTGTGGGGTAGGAGCTGTGATTTCACATGTAATGGAATATGGACAAGAAAAACCTTTTGCATTTGCATCATGCACTCTTAATTATGCAGAGTGAGCTTAATTATGCAGAAATCGAGAAAGAACCCCTTGGTATCATCTTTGGGATCAAGAAATTCTATCAGTACCTGTTGGCTAGGAAATTACCCTGGTACTGATCATAAGCCACTTCTCACTACTCTTGGTCCTTGGTCAGCAATACCTACAATGGCAGCTTCAAGGATGCAGCACTGGGCAGTTTCTCCTGTCACAGTATGACGACAGCATTGAGTACTGCAGCTCAAGAGAAAATGCTATCGCTGATGCATTGTCACGTTTGCCTCATGAAGAATCAGATTTGGCAATGAAGGTGCTATCTACGTCACAAATGCAGTAGACAATTACTTCCCATCATACTTACATTTCTGATCAGATTGTTTGTGTTCGACCTCAGGAGATAGGTTAGGTAGAACCAAACTCAGTCTAGTTCTGAGCCTTCTTTTCATCACAATCACAATAACAATTTATTAGCCAAGTATGTTTTGAACATATTAGGAATTTCATTTGCCAAGTCAGTCATACAAATAAAAAGCAATGGAACACACAAAACACATTTTAACATAAACATCCACCACACGGACTCCAGAACATTCCTCACTGTGATGGAAGGCGAAAAAAAGTTCAAATGTCTTCCCTTCTTTGCTCTCCCACGGTCGGGGGCCTCGAGCCGTCCGTTGACGGAACGATCTTGACCACAGTAGCCGGCGGCGTTTGGGTCCTCCACATCGGGGCGATCAGCTCCTGCATCTGGGCGATGTCAGCTCTCCCGCGCCAGTGATTGGACCCAGTGATGGGACTGGTCGAGTCTTCTGCGTCGTTGGAGCTCCTGATGTTAAGTCCACGCCCAGCGGTGGGGCTCAAGGGCAGCATCTACGGTAGGCCGCAGAACAACCTGGACACTAACATTTTTTAAAGATGAAAAAACAGACAGACTGTTGGCGGGGCTACCAATGGTGCGGTGCCCCTGTTGGAATTATAAGGCTGATTCTCTCTCTCTCTCTCTCTCTCTCTCTCTCTCTCTCTCTCTCTCTCTCTCTCTCTCTCTCTCTCTCTCTCTCTCTCTCTCTCTCTCTCTCTCTCTCTATCTCTCTCTATCTCTCTCTATATCTCTCTCTATATCTCTCTCTATCTCTCTCTATCTCTCTCTATCTCTCTCTATCTCTCTCTATCTCTATCTCTCTCTATCTCTCTCTATCTCTCTATCTATCTCTCCCTCCCTCTCTCTATCCATCTCTCTATCCATCTCTCTATCCATCTCTCTCTATCTATCTATCTATCTATCTCTCTATCTATCTCTAACTATCTCCATCTATCTATCTCTAACTATCTCCATCTATCTCTCTCTCTCTATCTATCTATCTCTCTCTCTCTATCTATCTATCTATCTCTATCTATACTAAAATGGCAGGCAGTGACTAGTGGGGTACCGCAAGGCTCGGTGTTGGGACCACAGCTATTTACAATATAGATCAATGATTTGGATGAAGGGATTCAAAGTAACATTAGCAAATTTGCAGATGACGCAAAGCTTGGTGGCAGTGTGAACTGTGAGGAGGATGCTATGAGAATTAGATTAGATGTTATTACTTGTCATTCGAACCTCAGAGAGGCTCGAATGAAACTCCGTTTCTACAAGCCATACAAACAGAACAATTCATAAAAAAACACAGAAACAATTCAATTCACACAAACATCCATCACAGTGAATCTCCTCCTCTACCTACCTCTACCTAAAGTTCTTCTCTCTCCCCCACACCATTTCTCTCCTGATGTCGAAGCCCCAAGCAGGCGGTGTTAAGTCCCACAGCCATTAAACCCGCGCGGGGTGATGTACGGCCCCGCTCCGGGTCGATCCAACCCCGCGACACGGGCTGGAGAAATTGTGTTGCGGGAGCTCCGGAGAGCGGTTTCCCACCTGGACCCGCGAGCTCCCGATATCACAGTCCAATGGCAGTAATCTGCAGCTGGAGCTGGAGCTGGAGCTCCGGAGTCGGGCCGCAGCAGCAAGCCACCACCGCTCCCCACGCTCCGAGGCCGGCCAGCCCCACAATGGTAAGTCCGCAGCTCCGCAGGCTCCGTGACTGGAGCCCCCAGGGCGGAGGCCGCTCCACGGTGCTAGGCCCCAACGACAACAGAGACCCGACAGTGAAAAAGTTGGGTCTCCCGTGCAGGGAAGAGATTTTAAAAGTTTCCCCCTCCCCTCCCCCACCCCCCACATATATACAATTAGAAACAGTACAAAAAAACAAACAACTACATTTAACTAGACAAAAAAAAAATAGACAGACAGGCTGTAGGGGCCGCTGCAACGTGAGTCACGCTGCCGCAAACGCCGATGGCGAATGCAGGGTGACTTGGACAGGTTGGGGGAGTGGGCAGATGCATGGCCAATGTAGAATGCGGACAAATGTGATGTTATCCACTTTGGTAGCAAAAACAAGGTTAGATGATTATCTAAATGGTGTCAAGTTGGGAAAAGGGGAAGTACAACGCGATCTGGGGGTCCTTGTTCATCAGTCTATGAAAGTAAGCATGCAGGTACAGCAGGCAGTGAAGAAAGGGAATGGCATGTTGGCCATAACAAGAGGAGACGAATATAGGAGCAAAGAGGTCCTTCTGCAGTCGTACAGAGCCCTAGTGAGACCACACCTGGAGTATTGTGTGCAGTTTTAGTCCCCTAATTTGAGGAAGGACATTCTTGCTAATGAGGGAGTGCAGCGTAGGTTTACAAGGTTGATTCCCGGGATGGCTGGACTGTCATATGCTGAGAGAATGGAGCGGATGGGCTTGTACACTCTGGAGTTTAGAAGGATGAGAGGGTATCTCATTGAAACATATAGGATTGTTAAGGGCACGGACACGCTAGAGGCAGGAAACATGTTCCCGATGTTGGGGGAGTCCAGAACCAGGGGCCAGAGTTTAAGAATAAGGAGTAAGCCATTTAGAACAGAGATGAGGAAACACTTTTTCTCACAGAGAGTTGTGAATCTGTGGAATTCTCTGCCTCAGAGGGAGGAGGAGGCAGGTTCTCTGGATGCTTTCAAGAGAGAGCTAGATAGGGCTCTTAAAGATAGCGGAGTCAGGGGAGAAGCCAAGAACGGGGTACGGATTGGGGATGATCAGCCATGATCACATTAAATTGCTGGCTCGAAGGGCCGAATGGCCTACTACTGCACCTATTGTCTATATCTATCTATCTATCTCCATCTATCTATCTATCTATCTATCTATCTATCTATCTATCTATCTATCTCCATCTATCAATCTATACGTAACTAAAACTCTGATCTTGTTATCTTCCGGTTTGCGCGGTCTTTCTGTTTGCGCAAAAACGGTACAGGATAACCCTACGATTTTCCACCAGCTCACTCACAATTCTCCTGTGCTGCGAGTGTACCAAGATTCTTTCTGATCAGTAGAATGTTGTAAAAGTTAAACCCCTGTCTCACGGTGCGAGGTGACCCACAAGTGACCCAGAGTTGTCACTCGCAGTAATCACGTACACTAAATGTAGCGGGAACGTCGGAACTCTTGCGAGCAACTTAGCGACTCGTGGTGCTAACGGCAGGTACCCGTGAAACTTGGTAACTCGTGAAAAAAATCAAACATGTTTGATTTTTTCCACGAGTCAAATTTACAGTTCAAGTTAAAAACTGAAACATTTTAAACTCGTTTATAACGTGGTGGCCCGTGCGTTTAACTTAGTGATTCGTGAGTCTACCGTGGGAACTCTTTTAACACAGCGGGCAGGCAGCATCTCTGGAGAGAAGGAATGGGTGACGGGATGACATTTCCAAATTTCTCCAGCCCCATGTGTTCACTTTTTTCAACTAGCATCTGCCCTTTCTTGTGTATGACATTATTTGTATTTACAGTGCCTTGTGTCTTGGCAATTCATGATTCACACACACACAATGCTGGGGTAATTCACACACACACACACACACAATGCTGGGGTAATTCACACACACACACAATGCTGGAGTAACTCACACACACACGAACAATGCTGGAGTAACTCTCGCACACACACAATTCTGGAGTAACTCAGCGGGACAGGCAGCATCTCCGGAGAGAAGGAATGATGATGTCTCGGGTCGAGACCCTTCCTTAGACCACTACCCAGAGATGCTGCCTGTCCCGCTGAGTTACTCCAGCATTTTGTCTATCTTTAAACCAGCATCTGGACTTCCTTCCCACATAATAACCAATGAGATTCCCCACTAAACTTCCGTGTCCTCATTGTTCCCCTCTCTGTCTTCCCCAGACCTGTGTATGTGTATATGTGTATGTGTATGTGTATATGTATATATACGTTGAGTGGTTCCTGGGGTGCCTACTGATATTATATATATATATATATATATATATATATATATATATATATAATATATATATATATATACATACTTGCAAAAGTATTCATACCCCTTGAACTTTTCCACATATTGTCACGTTACAATCACAAACGTAAATGTATTTTATTGGGATTTTATGTGATAGACCAACACAAAGTGGTGCATAATTGTGAAGTGGAAGGAAAATTATACATGGTTTCCAAATTTTATTACAAATAAAAAACTGAAAAGAGTGGCGTGCAAAAGTATTCAGCCCCCCTCAGTCAATACTTTGTAGAACCACCTTTCGCTGCAATTACAGCTGCAAATTTTTAGGGGTATGTCTCTACCAGCTTTGCACATCTAGAGACTGAAATTTTTGCCCATTGTTCTTTGCAAAATAGCTCAAGCTCAGTCAGATTGGATGGAGAGCGTCTTTGAACAGCAATTTTCAAGTCTTGCCAGAGATTCTCAATTGGATTTAGGTCTGGACTTTGACTGGGCCATTCTAATACATGAATATGCTTTGATCTAAACCATTCCATTGTAGCTCTGGCTGTATGTTTAGGGTCGTTGTCCTGCTGGAAGGTGAACGTCCGCTCCAGTCTCAAGTCTTTTGCAGACTCTAACAGGTTTTCTTCCAAGATTGCCCTGTATTTGGCTCCATCCATCTTCCCATCAACTCTGACCAGCTTCCCTGTCCCTGCTGAAGAAAAGCATCCCCACAGCATGATGTTGCCACCACCATGTTTCACAGTGGGGATGGTGTGTTCAGGGTGATGTGCAGTGTTTGTTTTCCACCACACATAGCGTTTTGCATTTAGGCCAAAAAGTTCAATTTTGGTCTCATCAGACCAGAGCACCTTCCTCCACATGTTTGCTGTCCCCCCCACATGGCTTGTGGCAAACTGCAAACAGGACTTCTTATGGCTTTGTTTCAACAATGGCTTTCTTCTTGCCACTCTTCCATAAAGGCTCGATTTGTGGAGTGCGCGACTAATAGTTGTCCTGTGGACAGATTCTCCCACCTGAGCTGTGGATCTCTGCAGCTCCTCCAGAGTGACCATGGGCCTCTTGGCTGCTGCTCTGATCAATGCTCTCCTTGCCCGGCCTGTCAGTTTAGGTGGACGGCCATGTCTTGGTAGGTTTGCAGTTGTGCCATACTCTTTCCATTTTCGGATGATGGATTGAACAGTGCTCTGTGAGATGTTCAAAGCTTGGGATATTTTTTTATAACCTAACCCTGCTTTAAACTTCTCCACAACTTTATCCCTGACCTGTCTGGTGTGTTCCTTGGGCTTCATGATGCCCAAGGAACATTGTTTGTTCACTAATGTTCTCTAACAAACCTCTGAGGCCTTCACAGAACAGCTGTATTTATACTGAGATTAGATTACACACAAGTGGACTCTATTTACTAATTAGGTGACTTCTAAAGGCAATTGGTTGCACTGGATTTTATTTAGGGGTATCAGAGTAAAGGGGCTGAATATTTTTGCACGCCACACTTTTCAGTTTTTTATTTGTAAAAAAATTTGAAAACCATGTATCATTTTCCTTCCACTTCACAATTATTTGCCACTTTGTGTTGGTCGATCACATAAAATCCCAATAAAATACATTTACGTTTGTGGTTGTAACGTGACAAAATGTGGAAAAGTTCAAGGGGTATGAATACTTTTGCAAGCCACTGTATATATATATATATATAGAGAGAGAGAGAGAGAGAGGGAGAGAGAGAGACACACACACACATATATTTATACATATATACATATGTATACGTATATTTATAATACATATTTATACATATATATATATACTTTGCGTGGTTCCTGGGTTGCCTACTGCTGGGTAACTCCGCGAAATATCATCCCCCTGCATTTCAAATCGAAATCTTTTGCCTATATATATATATGTGTGTGTGTATGTGTGTATGTGTATATGTATATGTATATGTATATGTATATGTGTGTGTATTTGTGTGTGTGTGTCTCTCTGTCTGTCTGTGTGTGTGTGTGTGTGTCTGCTGTCGGGTCCCAGCGGCCGCTCAAAGACATTCACCCGAGCTGCTTCCTTCCTCGGAAGTGGCGGCCAGTTCTGCCGTCTGTGTGTAACCATGTAACCATATAACAATTACAGCACGGAAACAGGCCCTCTCGGCCCTTCCAGTCCGTGCCGACCATTTGTTTTCCCTTAGTCCCATCTACCTGCACTCAGACCATACCCCTCCATTCCCTTCACGTCCATATACCTATCCACTTTACTCTTAAATGTTAAAATCGATCCTGCCTCCACCACTTCTGCTGGAAGGTCATTCCACACAGCCACCACCCTCTGAGTAAAGAAGTTCCCCCTCACGTTACCCCGAAACCTCTGTCCCTTAATTCTCATGTCATGCCCTCTTGTTTGAATCTTCCCTACCCTCAATGGGAAAAACGTATCCACGTCAACTCTGTCTATCCCTTTCATCATTTTAAAGACCTCAATCAAGTCCCCCCTTAACCTTCTGCGCTCCAAAGAATAAAGACCTAACTTGTTCAACCTTTCTCTGTAACATAGTTGCTGGAACCCTGGCAACATTCTAGTAAATCTCCTCTGTACTCTCTCTATTTTGTTGACATCCTTCCTATAACTAGGCGACCAAAATTGTACACCATACTCCAGAATTGGTCTTACCAATGCCTTGTACAATTTTAACATTACTTCCCTACTCCTATATTCAATGCTCTGATTTATAAAGGCCAGCACACCAAAGGCTTTCTTTACCACCCTATCTACATGCGATTCCACCTTCAGGGAACTATGCACAGTTATTCCTAGATCCCTCTGTTCCACAGCATTCCTCAATTCCCTACCATTTACCATGTACGTCCTATTTTGATTTGTCCTGCCAAGATGTAGCACTTCACACTTAACAGCATTAAACTCCATCTGCCATCTTTCAGCCCACTTTTCCAAATGGCCCAAATCTCTCTGTAGACTTTGAAAATCTACATTATCCACAACACCACCTATCTTAGTATCATCTGCATACTTACTTATCCAATTTTCCACCCCATCATCCAGATCATTGATGTACATGACAAACAACAGTGGACCCAACACAGATCCCTGAGGCACCCCACTGGTCACCGGCTTCCAACCTGACAAACAGCCATCCACCATTACTCTCGGACATCTCCCATTCAGCCACTGTTGAATCCATCTTGCTACTCTGCCATTAACACCCAAAGAATGAACCTTCTTAACCAACCTTCCATGGGGAACCTTGTCAAAGGCCTTACTGAAATCCATATAGACAACATCCACTGCTTTACCCTCATCAATTTCCCTAGTTACCGCTTCAAAAAATTCAAGAAGGTTTGTCAAACATGACCTTCCAGGCACAAATCCATGTTGACTGTTCCTGATCAGACCCTGTTTATCCAGATGCTTATATATATTATCTCTAAGTATCCTTTCCATTAATTTGCCCACCACTGACGTCAAACTAATAGGTCTATAATTGCTAGGTTTATTCTTTGAACCCTTTTTAAACAATGCGATCTGTGTGTATCTGTGTGTATTTGTGTGTGTGTGTGTGTGTGTGTCTGTGTGTGCGTGTGTGTGTGTGTGTGTGTGTGTGTGTGTGTGTGTGTGTGTGTGTGTGTCTCTCTGTCTGTATCTGTGTATCTGCTGTCGGGTCCCGGCGGCCGCGCTGAAATAACTCAAAGCCACAGGATGGAGATGTATTTTTACACTGTTGCTTTATTAAAACATACCTTAATTCACGGTTGGCTCAAGAGTAACGGGAGAGGAACTTGGTAACTCGGAGGAGGAACTTGGAACATCGCAGAAATGACATACCCGTGGGAACTCGGTTAAACACTTGAACATAAACTTGAAGTCTCGTACACAACCACGAGTCTTTCACTCGGGGTACCTCGTGGGTCAACTCGCACTGTGAGACAGGGCCATTAGTGAGGTTTAAAAATCTTAAAATCCGCGCGTGCGCAGATCGATCTCCTCTCCTGCCAGTTAGCGCCACGTGGATTAGTCTCTTTTCTGTCACTCCCCGGGAGGGTCCGCACCTTTCTGCGCCATCGCGTCTTTACTAGAGCTGAGGGACGTTCTGGATGCCCCGGCGGAGGTCCCCAACCGGACACAATTTTCAGAGGGACCGGAAGTGGCCCAGCTCAGCTCAGCCCAGCCCAGCCTGGAGTCGGAGATGTCGCCAAATGGAAAGTGGAGACTCTGATCCCGGCAGAGGAGAACGACCAGCGACCTGCGCCCGCTATGAGTACCCGTTGCACCGCCAGCTCCAGCCCCTACCCCTCCGGCCCCCCTAACTGGCTCCTGACCCCTCTCCCCGTGGCTGTTCCCCCGTCTTTTCTCCGAGCTCTCTCCCCCTCCCTCCACGCCCACACACCCATCTCCCCCCACAACCCACCCCACCCCCCCGCCCACACTCACCCTCCCCCCACAACCCACCCACACACCCGCCTTCCCCCACAACCCGCCCCCCGCCCACACATACTCATCTCCCCACACCCCCCACAACATACCCGCGCACACCCACAATCCCTGCCCACACAACCCTCCCCCACACCCCCCACCCACACATCCCCTGCCCACATTCCCACTCCCCACAAACCCCTCCCTGCCACACCCCTTCCACCCAACACCCCTCTTCCCCCACACACACACACCCCCCTCCCACACACCCCCCCTCACACACACACCCCTCCCACACACACCCCCGCCCACACACACCCCCCTCCCACACATACCCCCGCCCACATACACCCCCCTCCCATACACAACCCCCTCCCACACCCCCTCCCACACACACACCCCCCCCCGCCCACACACGCCCCCTCCCACACACACGCCCCCGCCCACACACAACCCCCGCCCACACCCACCCACCCCCCTCCCACACCCACCTCCGCCCACACACACCCCCCTCCCACACACCCCCCCATCACACACACCCCCCTCCCACACATACCCCCGCCCACACATACCCCCGCCCACATACAACCCCTTCCAACACCCATCCCCCCGCCCACACACACCCCCCTCCCACACACACCCCCCTCCCACACACACCCCCCCTCCCACACCCCCTCCTTCCCACACCCCCTCCCACACACACCCCCTCCCACACACACCCCCCTCCCACACACACACCCCCTCCCACACCCACCCCCTCCCACACACCCCTCCCGCCCACACACACCTCCCGCCCACACACACCCCCCGCCCACACACAACCCCCTCCCACACACACCCCATCCCACACACCCCCCCCCCCGCCCACACACACCCCCTCCCACACACACCCCCTCCCACACACACCCCCCCTCCGCCCACACACACCCCCTCCCACACACCCCCCCCTCCCACACACACCCCCCCCCCCGCCCACACACACTCCCCGCCCACACAAACCCCCTCCCACACCCACCCCCCCACAATCCCAACCCAACGGGTCCCACTTAGTCTAGTACCATTCTAGTACTCAGTTCTTAAAGTTACAGTCACCATTATATACACTACAGAGTGTGTACGCTTTTTATGCCTTTCATTAATTCTAGTTTAGAGATGTAGCGGAGAAACAAGCCATTCGGCCCACTGAGTCTGTACGGACCAACGATCACCCATACATTAGTTCTGTGTTGTTCCAGTTTCGCATTCGACACACTAGGGGTGTTTAACAAGCCAATTAACCTACAAAGCCGCACATCTTTGGAATGTGGGTGGAAACGAGCGCACGGAGAAACCCCACGCGGTTAAAGGGAGAACTGCGGACCGCCAGCGCCCTTAATCAGGATCGAACCCGGGTCTCTTGCGCTGTCAGGCAGCAACTATTCTTTTATCAGCTTTTCCCTCAACCCCGGACACTCCAGGGAGCGATCCAAGTAATATCCTCTAATTAGGACAGAATTCTGGCGAAATTACAGATTTGATTTATAATAAGGTGAAAGCCTGCTGGAGGAACTCAGGTCGAGCAGCATCTGTGGGTGGGGGGCGGGACACACACATTATCGACGTTTTGGGTCCAGACCCTGCATCAGGACGGTCTCTGATGCTCCACAGACACTACTCGAGGCGCTGAGTTCCTCCAGCAGATTGTTTGTCCCCCAGATTACAGCATCTGCAGCCTCATGTGTCTCCTCCAGGGTTAACGTCCGGTGCATTGACAGGTCTGGGAACTGGCCGGATCTGAATCTCATGTCCTCCTCAGTGGGGCGTGCCTCTGTACAGCTGCTGAAGTTCTGCCGGACGATGTGAGTCGTACAAAAGTTCGATCTTTCTGAGAGCAGAATGCGAGCCGTGTACAGCTGCCTTCTATTGGGTATGTGAGTGATATTTATCTCCGTCTCACCATTTTTATACAGTTAAACGTTGTATCTTTTTCTGTAAGAATGACTCATGGTCTCCTCAGCTTTACGATTTCCTTCTTTCATATATATAGAAAATGATCCCTTCTCTTACCTCATAAATAATGCTCAGACCGGATAATTAGACTTCTGGCTAACAAAGTGCTGGATCGAGTAGCATCTGTGGAGGGAATGAACGGATCGGGACCATTCCGATTGGGACCATCCTTTACATTTGTAATTGACAAATCTCATATTTCGCTTGGGCAGCTTACAGCCCTGTGTTATGAATATCCATTTCTCCAACTTCAAGTAACCCTGGCATTGCCTTTCTTTCTATCCTTCCCCCACCCAAGTCGCAACAGCTTTTCGTTTTTCACCCAACAAACAGCTGACACTGTCCTGTTTCCTTTATTATCGTTAGTTTTTGCATATATTTCATTCATTGTTCTTTATCTCTACATCATAGTCTATATCTCTCATTTCCCTTCTCCCTAACCAAACGGAAGAAGGGTCTCGACCCGAAATGTCAGGGTGGCAAGAGGGTCCTGTTCTCTGCTGGTTCCCAATACTTTGCTCTGCGGTTTGACAAAACTTTTTTTATTATTACAAGAGAATCGATCTTTCAAATTCATGGATTTCCCAGTTCTCACGAAATCAGCTCCCGTTTCCACGCTGTATCTCTAAACTAAACATTCTTACCATATATTTTATCCTGCTTACCAGATTCTCTGCCTGAGTCATGTGCTGATAATCGCCCTACTCCAACTAATCTCGTCTCTGTGGCTCACACTCGGTGCGGAGACCATGCCCAGCCAGTGCGCCTTCCAAAAATTCAATTGGAAATATTCCCTGGGAGAGGCCTGCGGTGTGATTTTACAGGGGTCCCTCTGTGAGAAGTGCCAATGTAAAGATGTTAACGGTGTCTGAATCCAGAAGGTCAGAGTTCCATAAAGAACCAGTCATGATGACAACTTAACACACTCTGAACTGACCGGCCCATCTGTGGGTCTTGGGCATTGACTTTAGTATCCCTACAGGTCATCACGGACATGGTTACTAAACTGTCAAATACAGAAGTCAAAGTGCTGGAGCTACTCAGTGGGTCAGGCAGCATCTGTGGAGGGATTGGACAGATGACATTTAGGTTGTGACTTTTCAGACTGATGGAGTAGTGGGGAGAAAGTTGGAAAAGATGGATGGACGTGGGGCCTGGCAAGTGATGTGGATATATGTGGGGGTGGGGTGATTGGCAGATGAGTGCAGTAAATGATAGAGATGAAAAGGAGGCAAAAAGCCTGTCAGTTAAGAAGGGAACAGGAGTGAATTGTGTGGGGGGAGGAGACGGGCGGGGGACAGATGGAATGAAATAGCAAAGGGATAGTCAGGGATGGGAGACAAGTCGTCAAAGGAGGGGTAAGGAGCAGAGTCAAGATTCAAGAGTGTTTTTTATTGTCATATGTCCCAGATAGGACAATGAAATTCTTACTTGCTGCAGCACAACAGAATATGTGAAAATGTAAACATTGTATATAACGGGGGAAAAAAGAAAAAGTTCCATAAATAACAAACACAGTGCAAATAACAAATAATAATAGTATTTCGCAGTGGTAGGGTGAGAGATAATGGGAGAAATGGGTATGTGACAGTGCCGGGAGGGGCCACAGGACAGAGAGAGATGGTCAGGAGATATTACTTGGAATTAGAGAATTCAATGAAGGTGCTGATGGGTTGTAAGCTACCCATGTGGGATATGCTCCTTGTCGAATGGACTCGTATGCCAAGTTCACAGGACAAAAGCTGAGAACCGTTGCCGGATAATGCGATACGATATAACTTTATTTATCCCGGAGTGGGGTGGAGGGGGGGGGGGGGATTGTCTGCCAACAGTCCTGAAAACACAACAAGATACACGAAACATAAAATTAAAGTGATGAGTGGAAAGTCGAGGATTGATGATGTGCAAATAATGGGGTGGAGGGGATGGATGGGGGGGAGGGGATGGGTTGGAGTCAGTCTACCCCACGACAGAAGGGCGAGGAGTTGTACAGTTTGATAGCCACAGGGATAAGGAGCTCCTGTGGTGTTTTGTGCTGCATCTTGGTGGAACACGTCTGTCGCTGAAGGCACTCACTCTCACTGAGTGCTTACTGCAGTAAGAGTGCTTACATCTGCAGTAAGCACTCTTACTGCAGATGTTGAAGGAGTGGAGCCTCCTCAGAAAGTACAGATGGCTCGGACCCTTTTTATACAGTGCCTCAGTGTTCCTGGACAAGTCCAGTTTACTGTCCAGGTACACTCCAAGGTACTTGTACTCCTAGATAAAATGCACAGCTACACCCATGATGGAGACAGGGGCCAGAGGTGTTCCTCTCTTCCTAAAGTCCACCACTAACTCCTTAGTCTTGTCGGTGTTGAGCTGCAGGTGATGCCGCCCACACCACTCAACAAAGTCGTTGACTACACCTCTGTCCCCAGCTTCCCTTCCCTCACTGATGTAGTCCACAATTGCAGAGACATCTGAAAACTTCAGCAGGTGGCAGGAGTCCGAGTTGTAGATGGTGAACAGGAAGGGACAGAGGACCTATCCAGGTGAGCATAGGAACGATGGACCAGGTGGATGATGGCATCCTCTATCCCCACCTTTGTTTGTTAAGTGAACTGCAGGGGGTTAAGGTAGGGTTTAAACCAGGGGTCGCAGGTGACTGAGGACCAGCCACTCCAGGAACTTCATGATGTGTGAGGTCAGCGCCACTGGTCTGTAGTCATTGGAGGAGCTGGGACATGTCCTCTTTTATACAGGGTCCGGGCAGTATGTCTTCCACATCACAGGAACCCTCTCCAGGCTCAGGCTCAGGTTGACGATATGCTGGAGATGTGAGACCATCTCCAGTTTTCTTGATGAAACCCATGTTGGTGGCTGTGGTGCAATAAATGGTCAGTTGAGTGAGGTGGCTGCTGGCATTGGCCAGGCTGGGCCCAGTGGCCAGGACCCAGGGATGATTGTGAGGAATCAGGGGCAGTGGGGTAAAGAGTTAAATGTTGCTGCAATGGGGTTCCCTCCAGAACCGACAGAGACTGATGTCAGTCTGATTTTGGATGCAGACTCTGACTTAATCTCCATGACATTCAAATATCACAGTGCAAGTTACTCCATCTCCACCACGGCCCTTCAGAGTTCCAGAGGCTGGCCAAGCTCCATCAGCTGACTGCCCCAGCGACTCAATGCCCAATCCAAATGTACAAAAACCTTTAATTTAGTCCCAAGACTCCAGTTTGAAAATCACCATTGCAGGAAGCTGCTTGCTGCCAATCACTAGCCGGTCCAAGTATTATCCCTGAGGGCAACCTTGCGTATAAAGTGACCTAAACTGATGGAGTTTGATACTTGACCCAGTTGAGACAATTTCTCCAGCAAACTGAGAGCCAGCAACCCATTTGTAGAAAAGACGGCTTTCAAGCCTTCCCTGCCGGTCACCTCTTCCTCTCCCTCACCCCTCCCCGCAATAGTGACCCCCCCCCCCTCACTTCCCCTCTCTCCCACTGTACACCCACCCCCTCTCCACACCCTCCTCTCAACACCAACTTCCTCACCTTCCCCCTCTTTCCTCATCCAACACCAATCCCCTCCTCCCCCCATACCCCTCTCAACACCAGCCTGCTCCTCCCCCTCTCTCAACAAACCCATTCTCTCATCCCCCTTACCTACCTCCTCTTAACACCAACCTTCTCCCCTTTCCCCGCCCTTTCCCTCCCTCCCTTCCCCGGGGCCCCAGAGGTCACAGCTCCAGTTCCCCTATTTACACCCTTCCCCCACCTCCGCTTCTGCTTCAGCTTGTGTGAATCTGCTTTTCTTCAGCTACTTTCCACTGCTTGTTTGTTCTCACTTCTGTTAACCCTTTCCCACCCACCTTGACCTTTCTTGCTTTCTGCTCACTACTACACAGCCTGAAGAAGGGACCCAGCCCGAAATGTTGTCTGTCCATTCACATCAAAGTTGCTTCCTGACCCACTGAATTCCTCTATTATATGTTTTGTATAAACTAATTACTTCTACTTAAGAGTGTTTAATTGTCAAATGGAACGGATGTGAACCGGAACAATGACATTCTTACTTGCTGCAGCTTTACAGACACATTAGATGTGGCATCAACAATGTACATTGACTTATCAATGCATTGAGTTATTCTCAATATTTAGAACCACGGTGGCACAGTGGCGCAGCGGTAGAGTTTGCTACCATACAGCACCGGTGACCCGGGTTCGATCCTGACTATGGGTGCTGTCTGTACAGACTTTGTACATTCTCCCCGTGACCATTCCACGCCACCCATTCCTTCCCTCCAGAGATGCTGCCTGTTTTGTGTGTGGGAATCACCCTGGTGTGGAGGATGAGGTCCGATGGCGGTGCATCACGGTCAGTGACTGTGGGACGCTCCTGCGGGTGGAGACGAAGGTGAGAGAGAAGGGGAAGAGAAGGGAGAGAGGGGGGGAGGACAAGGGGGAGAGAGAGAAGGGGAGGAGAGGAGGAGAGAAAGAGAGAGGACAGGAGAGAGAGAGGGAGAGAGAAGGGAGAGAGAGAAGAGGGGACAGAGAAAGGGGAGACGGGAGCATGGGGTTCATTTCCCCACACAAGCCATAGGTGACTGGGCAATCTGAAGCCAAGCACCAAGTTGAAAGCGGCCGAAACTGTGCAGCCCCCACTCTCCCACGGCCACCCTCCGCGGGCTGCGGGTCGGGTGAAGCGGAGGTTTGGGACAAGGTTCATGCCTTCACGGTGATGTGATGGACACGGGCGTCTGGACCAATCGCTGACAAGTCCCGCCCCCCGGCAACGTCAAGTCCGTTATTGGACTTTTCTGTTGAGCGGCTGTCGGTCCTTTGGCGTGTAGGCGACGCTGCCTTTCCGGTAGGTGGCGTTTCGACAGAGCAGCCATTCTGTAAGTTTGCTTTTAGGCGACGCAGCTTTTAAGTTCGCTGGTTTTAGGCGTCCCGCCCTTCCGGTTAGTTTGCATTTAGGCATCCCATCCTTTCGGTTAGTAGGCGTTTCGTCTTCAGACTCTTTCAGTTTATTGGCGTTTCGGCCTAGTTTCCATTCGGTGCTTTGGCTTCTTGTCTGTTGGCGCCACGTCCGCACACGGACGCCCACAGTTATATGGACTACACTTCCTTCCACCCTGCCATGCCCTACTCTCAATTTCTCCATGTCCACCGCATCTGCTCCAAAGATGAGCCTTGCCATTCTAACACATCCAAGATGTCTTCACTCTTCTGTAAACGTGGTTTCTCACCTGTTGTCATAGATTAATCCTTCACGTGTGTCTCCTCTGTGTCCTGTAGTTCTGCTCTTGCTCTCCCCCTCAGAGGTGGAATGAGGGTAGAGTTCCCTTGGTCCTTGCCTTTTCACCCCACCAGCCTCCCAACACACCTTTCTCCTACATTTCCATCAATTCCAGCATGATCCCACCACCAGTCACATCTTTCCATCCCCACCCCGTTTTGCCTTCCAGAAAGACCACTCCCTCTCCAGCTTCTTGGTTCACTCATCCCTTCAAGTCCAAACCACCAGGTCCATTCCCCTGCATCTGCAGGAGATGCAACACCTGTCCCTATGACTCTTCCCTCACCTCCAACCAAGGATCCCAGCTGACCTTCCAGGTGAGACAGGTTTACTTGTACTTTCTCTGTTCCCGATGTGACCTCCCACATATTGACGATACCAACCCCGTAGACTCGGTGATTGTTTCATCAAACACATGCTCGCTCTGCCAAGGCTGCTGGATGCCCATTCCCATACCCTCTACCTCATGCTTCTGGATCAGGAGGATTACAGATCCTCTCCATTTGCCTAGGTGTATGCAACCTCCAGAACTCTCACCAATCCGGAAGCCACAAACCTGTCAGACCACTGACCAAGTCCAACAAAGTAGGGTTGATATTCCTCAACTTGCCATTCGATGGTATAATTATCTCTGTCTTCTCTGCACCTTTTCCAGGTAAATGGCATCTTTCTCACTAACAGGGTGACCAAAATGAAACATAGTATTACGATATGTCCAGAGCCTACTGCATTACAAGAATGAGGCCACATGTATACTGGAGGAACAGCACTGCATATTTGTCACTGCTAAGTTACTTCAATCACTTTGTGTCTTTTTTTGAGATTAACATTTCACGAGATAGAGCTGCCAGAGGAAGTTACAGAAACAATGACTCTTTCTAATAGATATTTGGACAGCTATTTGGCTATGGTGGGTTTAAGGTTTAAAGTGGGGCATCTGGTAAAGTTGCTCCCTCAAAGCACCAGACAGTCCATGTGCGTTTCCTGCAGGTGCTTTGGTGTCCACCCACATCCCAAAGATGTGTGGATTTGTAGGTTAATTGCTTTAAATTGCCCCTAATATGTAGCGAGTGGATGAGAAACTGGGTAAAACATAGAACATGTGTGAGCGGGTGATTGATGAGTCATGGGTTCGGTTGGCCAAAGGGCCAGTTTCCATGCTGTATCACTAAACTAAATGTGTTTGGCCCAAGTGCAGGAAATGAGAATAACCTAGTCAGCAAACTTGGTCGGAATGCTCATCATGGGCCAAAGGGCTTGTTTCCATGCACAATAGGTAATCACGTCATATGCTACAGAAACAGGCCCTTCGGCCCAACTTGCCCATGCCGACCAAGATGCCCCAGCTACACTAGTCCCACCTCCCTGCATTTGGGTCATATCCCTCTGAACTCTTCCTATCCATGTGGCTGTCCAAATATCTTTTCAAGGTTGTTTTATTAACTGTTTCAACAACCTCTTTTGGCTGTCATTCCATACACACCATTCTCAGTGTGCAGAAGTGTGCCCCTCAGGTTGCTATGAAATCTTTCCCCGCTCAATTTAAACCTATGTCTATGAAGCTATGAAACAATGAAGAACTCTAATTCTTCACTCCCCCACTCTGGGTAAAAGTATACATTCACCTTATCTATTCCCTTCATGACTATACACCTCTACAAGATCACCCCACAGATCAAGGAATAAAGTCCTAGCCTGCCCAACCTCTCCCTATCGCTCAGGTCCTTGAATCGTGGCACCATCCTTGTAAATCTTCTTTGCACTCTTTCCAGCTTTAACATCCTTCCTATAACAGGGTGACCAAAACTGAACAGAATAATCCAATTGCAGCCCTCACCAACATCTTGTATAACTGTAATATAACATCTAACTTGCAGGGTTTTTGCCTCTGTATGCGTTATTCAAGACTAACCATATCCTAAGGTTCTTCCAGCCAATTAAGTCACTTTAGTAGAGCAGGAATCCCAGCAGCCAGTTTGTCCATAGCAGGCATCACTGCAGGAGTGGGCAGACCATCTGTCTGAGCAGACTTGGTTGAGGATAATTATTGACCAGAAGGTAGACACAAAATGCTGGAGTAACTGAAGTGACGTTGCAGGGTCGAGACCCTTCTTCAGACTGACATCGGTCTGAAGAAGAGTCTCGATGCGAAACATCACCGATTCCTTCTCTCCAGAGATGCTGTCTGTCCCACTGAGTTACTCCAGCATTTTGTGTCTACCATTGATTTAAACCAGCATCTCAGTTCTTTCGTACACAAATTATTGACCAGAACTTCATCCTGTGAGAATCCAGCATCTTTTTTGAAACTTGATTTAGGGCTTTGGCCTAAGAGCAGGGTGGCATCCCTGGCACTGTATTACTGCACTGCTGTACTGTGCTGGCATTGTTTATATTTATATCTCTAGACAAAACCTTGAATCCATAAATTTCTACAGCAGCAGTGGTAATAGACAATAGACAATAGGCCCTTCGAGCCAGCACCGCCATTCAATGTGATCATGGCTGATCATCCCCAATCAGTACCCCATTCCTGCCTTCTCCCCATATCCCCTGACTCCGCTATTTTTAAGAGCCCTATCTAGCTCTCTCTTGAAAGCATCCAGAGAACCCGCCTCCATCTCCCTCTGAGGCAGAGAATTCCATACTCACCACTCTCTGTGTGAAAAAATGTTTCCTCGTCTCCTTTCTAAATGACTTACTCCCTATTCTTAAACTGTGATATATTGCGATGGTGGTAATATTGCAACCCACCTAACATTAGAGTTGACTGGACAGAGGCGCAAGAGGGTGTCAGGAAATGCAGGTACCATGGACTTTACTAACTTTACCAAATCATGGGTAGTTCCCTCAGCATGTATGGGTGATATGACATGGGCTGGGTACAAAATAGAATTTCCTTTACTCTGTCCCATAAATATTGATCCACCAAGCAATCTCCGTGCAAAGACAACAGTGGTAGTAAATATGATTTTGATTAAAAATCTTGATTAGTACGGGTGTCTGAGGTATGGGGAGATGGCAGGAATTGGGAGGGAGAAATCGATCATCCATGATTGAATGGCTGAGTAGACTTGATGGGCCGAATGGCCTAATTCAACTATTCCTTATGATTAAGAATAATTGGTACAAATAAAGACCTATTTATAGGGACTGGATTAAAGATGACTGAGAACTTAAAACATGAACCAATCAGACATCTGCCAAAAATGCATTCACATCCTATCAGTCCGAACTTGTTCTGAACCTTAACCTCCTTTTTAAAAAACATTAAACAAAAACAGGATCTTTTTTTTTGTTAAATATTTTTATTTGACGTAAGGACATAATTTAAAAGAATATGACTTCTCACATACATTCTTATATATGATTAATATTAACAGTTATGTCTTATTTGTATTTCCCCACTTTTTTTGTTTTTATTGCAGATAGGAAAAGATAGAGAAAAATTAAAGTAAAAATAGAAAATCAAAAAAAAAATGAGTGGATGTTTAAACAGGTTATCCATCGTTGGAGATATATCCATGATTTGTTTATATGATTCTTCATCCCATTCTTTTATTCAGGCTTCAGTCAAGTTCTCGCACAAAGCCATTTGTGACCCTTTAAATATTCAATAAATGGAGACCAATCCCTCTGAAAGGATCCAACCTGTCCTGTAGGTAAGCCTTAATCTTTCCAGATGAAGTGTCTCACCATTCCTGTAATCCACATTTTGATTGTGGGG
Organism: Okamejei kenojei; assembly: GCA_035221665.1. NCBI lineage: Eukaryota > Metazoa > Chordata > Chondrichthyes > Rajiformes > Rajidae > Okamejei > Okamejei kenojei. Next base: position 20,075,031 of record CM069166.1, on the reverse strand, counting down.
GATGTAGGACCTTTCCATTATTTCAATATTATTTTTTTTCCCTAATTATAACAGTAATCAATAAAAAATTCTTTGGATCGTTGTTTTAATTGATCTGTTTCTAATATTCCCAATATGATTAATTTTGAGTCAGGAATCAGATTTTGTATTAACATTTGGAATTAATTTAATATTTCTGTCGTGTGTTCGTCTGTTCTGGTGTCGGGTGGGCTGGTCCGGTTTCTCTGTGGGATCTTGTGGGGCTGTCCAAAATTTAGTAATTTTTTTCTTAAATATTATATTTACCATTTGTAAATGAGTGGCCCGTTAAGTTGGTTCTATCTCCTAGTACACCCGCATTTATCACATATGGCAGATACTTTGGAACAATATATGTAATTTGGATTTTGGGAGTAGTGTAATCTATGTACTATTTTAGAAATGGTATAAGAGGTTGTTTAGCATTTATGAACAGTAGTGTATATGTGTAAACTTTCATCCCATTACTTTAGTCTGTTATTTGACCTAATTCGTTTTCCATTTGCTTGCCTATCTATTCTGTCATTGGGACTTTGTTTTCCTATAAAATGTTATTTTTATATGATATTAAAACTTTTCTGCGTTTGGGTGTTTATTTAAGACATTCATCTAAAATTTCTGTTTGCTTTTTCTGATTTCCTGTGGTATTTGCTTTTACTAGTTCTAATTT
>CM069166.1:20040736-20073843 GCA_035221665.1 Okamejei kenojei | reverse complement strand
TGTCATCACCACCCACCTTTGCAGCCTCTCCATCTGTAAGTTTAGGTTGTTTGCTCCGGTGAATATCCTTATCCTCCTTTACATGTACAGTAGTACTTCCCCTTGGTTGTGACCAATCAGTGTTGTTGCCAACACAGTGTTTGTGTGCAGCAGTTCCATCACATTCACCTCATCTATGGATGAGGAGAAAAAAGATCCATCTTTAAAAAAAACCAAGGAAGGAGATGGTCTGTTGCCCATTGCCAGCGCCTCATCACACTCCACAATCAGCTATCATTCCGGTCCCTATCATGTCCTGTCCCTCCATAACCACCCATCCCTTATATCAATCAACAATCAACATTCACAATGTCAGCCTTGAGACCTCAACAACTGTGGCTCTCCACCGTGAGGAACAGGAAGAACTCACACCTCCTTCTGACAAAGGGACCCTTTCCCCATCCCAGCCTAAACGGACAAAGCTTCAGCCTCAGCTGCTCCTTGTTACTCCCACAGTCTACATCGCAACCTAGATTCTTTTCTGTTTTTTGTGAATTGTGTATGGTCATTAGCAAGAGTCTGCTACCCCTGCTACTCACAATACCCTCACTCCTCCCCCCCCACCCACACCCACCTGGCCATCACCACACATCCCTCCCAGTGTACCCCCTCCCCCCTCCTTGTTCCCATCCACCACCTAACTCTTACCAAATTAATTCACTCTTCACCTTGCTTTCCTCTCAAATTCCAGAATCCGCAGCCTTTTCTTGTTTTCCACATCACCTGCCCGGTCCTGTCTCTATCTCCACCCTTCCCCATCCCACCGGACACTCCAACCTCTAATTAACCTTTCCTCCTCATCTGTATCCACCTATCACTTGCCACACTTGCCCCTGCCCTCCCCCACTCTTTACAGTGGCTTTCTCCCTTCTAATCTTTCTGCCCACATGAAGGTCAGAACCTGTCCATTTTCCACCAGAGATGCTGCCTGACCCACTGACAACTCTCCTTTTTGTGCCTGATTCCAAACCTGTCCCATCCATGTGCAGTATCTGTCAAACAACATACAATTCACCAGCTCCCTTGGATTCCTGACTAGCCTACAAGTGGTACGCTTGTCAAAGACCTTCCAAAGTCCAAATAGACAACATTGCCCTACTCCCATCAATCCTCTTGGTGACTTCATGGAACAAACTTAGATTTATTTCCTACATAAAAAGCCATGCTGGCTGTAGAAACATGGAATTTTGGAACAAACCTGCCATAATGTCCTGTCTGACTGGTTTGTTTGAAGCAACTGATGTCAATCACAAGTCATGGCACAGGTGGGTAAAAGCAATGTTATGAAAGGTAGAGATCAACGGACTTTCAAATGCCATAAAATATGTCAGAAAAGTTCATGCTGATCAAACAAGGTGGACGGAGGGAAGCTTATTAATTTCACACTGGTAGACGGATCAAATATCAGAAAGAATTTGTGAAAAAACCGATGTCTTCTAAGCTTTTGAATTGTGAATCATCTCATAGGTAAAGGTGGGGGCATGAATGGAATTGATATACGGCAGCACTAGGAGAGAGGTGGGAGGCCACTCCAAGTCATTGAATATCAGGATTTAAAATTGGCTTGTAGTAAAGGTAATGCTGCGGTTGTTATGGGAGATTTCAACATGCACGTAGACTGGGAAAATCAGGTTGGTACTGGACCCCAAGAAAGGGAGTTTGTGGAGTGCCTCCATGATGGAATCTTAGAGCAGCTTGTATTGGAGCCTACCAGGGAGAAGGCAAATCTGGATTTAGTGTTATGTAATGAACCAGATTTGATAAAGGAACTTGAGGTTAAGGAGCCATTGGGAGGTAGTGACCACAATATGGTCAAGTTTAATCTACAATTGGAGAGGGAGAGGTGAAAAATCGGTAGGTTTCTGTGTTACAGTTGAATAAATGGGACTATGGGGCCATGAGGGGAGTAAGCTGGCCAAATTGACTGGCAAACAATACCCTCAAGGGGATGACAGTGGAACACAATGGCAGGTATTTCTGGGAACAATGCCAGACGGTGCCAGGTTCAGTTCATTCCAAAGAGGAAGAAAGATTCCAAGGGAGTAAGTGGCAACCGTGGCTGACAAGGCTGTCAGGACAGTATAAAAATAAAAGAGAAGAAATACAACGTAGCATAGATGACCCGGGAAGCAAGATGTAATTGGGTACATGTCTAAAGAGCAACAGAAGAGACTAATAAGGCAATACGGGGAGAAAAGATGAGGTACGAAGGTAAGCTAGCCAAGCATATAAAGGAGGCTAGTAAAGCTTCTTTAGGTATGTGAAGAGGAAAACATTTGTTTTAAAGGAACCAAAAGTTGGACCCATTGAAGACTGAAAAAAGGTGAATTTATTATGGGGATCAGAAATGGCAGATGAGTTGAACAGGTACTTTTGGATCCGTTTCACTAAGGAGGACGCAAACAATCTTCCTGATATTTTAGTGGCCAGAGGATCTGGGGTGACAGAGGAACTGAAGGAAATCCACATTAGGCGGAAATGGTGTTGGGTAGGACCTGATGGGACTGAAGTCTGAGCAATCCCGGGGGCCTGCTGGTCTGCATCCCAGCGTACTTAAGCAAGTGACTCTAAGAAAATCGTGGTTGGATTGGTGATAATTTTCCAGAGTTTTAAGATTCAGGGATCAGTTCCTGTGGATATGATGGTAGTTAATGCTATCCTACTTTTTAATGAAAGGCGGTAGAGAGAAAACAGAGAAATTATAGACCAGTTAGCCTGACGTCGGTGGTGGGAAGATGCTGGAGTCAAATATAAATGATGAAATAGCGGCACATTTGCATAGGAAAACTATCGGGTCCGAGTCAGCCTAGATTTTACGAAAGGGAAATCATGATGCTGACTAACTCTTTCTGGAATTTTTTGGGATGTAACCAGGAACATGGACAAGGGAGAACCCGTGCAATGCAGTGTACCTGAACTTTCAGAAACCACTTGATAATGAGTCCCACATAGGAGATTAGTGGGCAAAATTATTGCACATGGTTTTATGGGGGTAGAGTGCTGGACATGGATAGAGAAGTGGTTGGCAGACAGGAAAATAGGGATTAATGGGTGGGGCCTTTCAGAATGGCAGGCAGTGACTAATGTGGGGGTACCGCAAGGCTCGTGCTGGGACCGAGGCAGCTATTTACAATATACATCAATGATTTAGATGAAGGGAATCAAAGGAGCATTAGCAAATTTGGAGATGACACAGCTGGGTGGCAGTGTGATCTGTGAGGAGGTTGCTATGAGAATGCAGGGAGACTTGGACAGGTTGAGGAGGTGGGTAGATGCAATGGCAGATGCAGTTTTAATGTGGATAAATGTGAGGTTATTTCGTAGCAAAATTAGGAAGGCAGGTTACTATTAAAATGGTTGTCAAGTTGGGAAAAATAGAAAGTAATAAACAGTATCTGGGATCCTTGTTCATCCCAGTCGATGAAAGTAAGCATGCAGGAACAGCAGGCAGTGAACAAAGCGAATGGCATGTTGTCCTTCATAACAAGTGGACTGTCATATGCTGAGAGAAATGAGGTTGTTATACTCTCGAGTTTATCTCTGGAGCGGGGATCTTATTGAAACATATAAGATTGTTAAGGGTTTGGACACACTTGAGGCAGGAAACATGTTCCCAATGTTGGATGAGTCCAGAGCCAGGGGCCACAGTTTAAGAATAAGTGGAATGCCATATAACCATATAAGCATATAACAATTACAGCACGGAAACAGGCCCTCTCGGCCCTTCCAGTCCGTGCCGACCATTTGTTTTCCCATAGTCCCATCTACCTGCACTCAGATCATACCCCTCCATTCCCTTCACGTCCATATACCTATCCACTTCACTTTTAAATGTTAAAATCGATCCTGCCTCCACCACTTCTGCTGGAAGCTCATTCACACAGCCACCACCCTCTGAGTAAAGAAGTTCCCCCTCACGTTACCCCTAAACTTTTGTCCCTTAATTCTCATGTCATGCCCTCTTGTTTGAATCTTCCCTACCCTCAATGGGAAAAAACGTATCCACGTCATTTTAGAACGGAGAGGAGAAAACACTTTTTCTCACAGAGTGTGTTGTGAGTCTGTGGAATTCTCTGCCTCAGAGGGCAGTGGAGGTTCTCTGGATACTTTCAAGAGAGAGCTAAATAGGGCTCTTAAAGATAGCGGAAAGTCAGAGATATAGGGCGGAAGGCAGGAACAGGGTTCTGATTGGGGATGATCAGCAATGATCACATTGAAAGGCGGTGCTGGCTCGAAGGGCTGAATGGACTATGTCTATCTGTATGTCCTAGAGTTAAGTTCCATTAGCCACTCCTTGGACCACCTTCCCAATTGACCGAGATCCTTTTGTAAACTTACGATATATTTACTCAATGCCAGTATATCGCAGATATTAGAGTTACCTGCATATTTACTAACCGCAATAACTACATGATATTCATATCTGATAATGTACATAAGGAGAACAACAATAGACCCATCACCAACTTTCCCTGCAGCACTCCACTGGTCACAGTCTACAAGCAATTAAATCAACACCCTTTGACTAGGTCTTCCAAGCCAATTTTGTCATACAGTCATCGTGTGATACAGCATGGAAACATGCCTTTGGCCTAACTTGCCCATGCCAGCCAACTTGGCCCTACCACACTAGTCCCATCTGCCCATGTTTGGTCCATTTACCTTCAAACCTGTCCTATCCATGTACAGTACCTGTCTAACAACATCCAATTCGCCAGCTACACCTTGGATTTCCTGACTAGTCTACCTTGTGGAAACTTGTCAAAGCCTTCCAAAGTCCATACAGACACCATTGCCTGACCCCCATCAATCCTCTTGGTGACTTCATGAAAAAAACTCAGATTCATTTTCCCACATAAAAAGCCATGCTGGCTGTAGAACATGGAATTTTGGAACAAACCTGCCATAATGCCCTGTCTGACCGGTTTGTTTGATGCGACTGATGTCAATCACAAGTCGTGCAGAGAGAGCAGGTCGGACAAAGCGGCCGTGAGAACAACCGTTGGCTGGACTTGGTGAGTCTTGAGTGCAGGTTTAAAAAGCGGGCAAACAGCTCCTTAGCAGTCTTTGAGTGCAGGTCGGACAAAGCACATACTTCCAAGCTCATCAGAGGAAGGAAGGTTAGGAGTGAGTGTGGGAATTGGCTGAACAATTAGATTGGAAGATTGCTAAATTGGACAATTAGGCAATTGAGCGTCTGATATAAGCAAGACTTGATCAAGGGGTGCAGCCCTGTCGAGGGACGTGCCCTATGAGAAAGGTGCGAGCCTTTGGCAGCGAGTCAGTGCGAGTCTTTGGCTGCGAGTCTTCGGCGAGGAGGCTGAGGGAGGACGCCACACCAAGCGCTGAAGATGGAGAATTGTATTCAATGTCAAGCAAACTGATTCAGTGTGATGCCTGCAGGATGTGGGAGGTCAAGGGTGCCTCTGGCTGCTACAAATGTGAGAAGTGGAACCAGGTATAGCTCCTGAAGGAACGTGTTGGGGAACTGTTGAAGGACGTGGATGACCTCTGGTTCGTCCGAGACACTGAGTTGTTCCTTGACAAGTCCTACAGTAAGATTGTTACACCTAAAGTACTGGATGAGAGAAGGTGGGTGATGGTGAGAAAGGGAGGGAAACATGGAATGCAAAGGTCCCTGGGTGTTGTACCTCTTGAGAACAGGTTTCACCCACTTAGAAGCTGTCGGGACAGAAAACGTTTCACACACTGAGCGGCGGACAGGCATGCGAAGCAAAAAGTGCTGTTGAGCCAAAACCAAAGAGGCCAACATCGGGCAACGCCGTGGTAGTTGGAGACTCCATTGTGAGAGGTACGGACAGGGGTTTCTGCGGCAACAGACGGGATTCGAGTATGGTGTGCTGCCTTCCTGGTGCCAGGATCCAGGATCACGGACAGAGTGCAGAAAATCCTCAAGGGCGAAGGTGAACAGCCGGAAGTGGTAGTACATGTCGGCACAAATGATGTCGGAAAGAAGGGGATGAATATTCTGCAGCGTGACTCTAGAAAGCTCGGAGAAATGCTGAAAAGCAGGACCACCAGGGTTGTTATCTCCGGGTTGCTTCCAGTCCTCATGCTGGTGAGAGTAGGACCAGTGAAATACGGGGCCTGAATGTGTGGCTGAGGAATTAGTGCAGGGGGCAGGGAATTGGATTCTTAGAACACTGGGATCTGTTTTGGAGTAAGGGGGAACTGTACAAAAGGAACGGAGTGCATCTTAACAGGTGGGGGACTAGCATTCTGGCAGGCAGGTTTGCCACTGCTATACGGGTGGTTTTAAACTGAATAAGGGGGGTGGGGTGTCAAATAGGATAATCGAGGATGGAGTTAAAGGGAAAGACAGTAAAGGGATGGCTAATGATCCCAGAATTAATGGGAAAGGAAACTCACAAAGGGATAGGAGAGTATGGCCAAGTGTAATAGGGATCGATGTGAAAGGTGAGATGCGTAAGGAATTAAAAGTATTGTATATGAATGCGCGAAGTGTAAGAAGTAAAGTAGATGAGCTTGAGGCTCAGTTAGAGGTTGGTAGATATGACATTGTGGGGATTACTGAGACGTGGATGCAGGAGGATCTGGCCTGGGAACTTAATATTTCAGGTTATACATCTTATAGAAAGGACAGGCAGGTGGGCAGAGGGGGGGGGTAGCTCTGCTGGTGAGGGATGGAATTCAGTCCCTTGCGAGGGAAGACATAGGGACTGACGAGGTAGAGTTACTGTGGATTGAGTTGAGGAATTGTAAAGGCAAGAAGACACTAATTGGTGTTATCTACAGACCCCCAGTAGCCCGGATGTAGGGTGTAAGTTGCAGCAAGAGTTAAAACTGGCATGTAACAAAGGTAATGCCACTGAGGTGATGGGGGATTTCAATATGCAGGGAGACTGGGAAAATCAGGTTGGTTCAGGACCCCAAGAAAGAGTGTTTGTAGAATGCCGCCGAGATGGATTCTTAGAGCAGCTTGTAATGGAGCCGACCAGAGAAAAGGCAATTCTGGATTTAGTGTTGTCCAATGAACCAGATATGATAAGAGAACTCGAGGTAAAGGAACCGCTTGGAGGTAGTGATCATAATATGATTAGTTTTAATCTGCAAATTTGAGAAGGAGAAGGTTAAATCGGAAGTGTCAGTGATGCTGTTGAACAAAGGGGACTATGAAGGCATGAGAGAGGAGCTGGCCTAGGTAGACTGGAAAGAGATCCTAGCAGGAATGATGGTGGAACAGCAATGGCAGGAATTTCTGGGCATAATCCGGAAGACACAGGATCATTTCATTCCAAAAAGGAAGAAAGAATCTAAGGGGAGTAGGAGGCAAACTGTGGCTGACAAGAGAAGTTATGGTTAGAATGAAAACTAAAACAAAAAGATGTATAACACAGCAAAGAGTAGTCGGAAGCCAGAGGATTGGGAAACTTTCATAGGATAACAGAAGGAAACAAAATTGGAAATACGGGCTGAAAAGATGAAGTACGAGGGGAAGTTGGCCAGGAATATAAAAGGACAATAAATGCTTCTTTAGATATGTTAAGGGAAAAAAAGCAGCAAAGTCAAATGTGGGCCCCTTGAAGGCAGACACGGGTGAAATTATTATGGTAATAAGTAAATGGCAGAAAGAGTTGAACAGGTACTACTTCGGATCTGTCTTCACTAAGGAAGACACAAAACAATCTCCCAGATGTACTGGAGGACAGTGTCTCTAAGGGGGTAGAGGAACTGAAATAAATTTTCATTAGGCGAGAAATAGTATTGGGTAGGCTAATGGGACTGAAGGATGATAAATCCCCTGGCCCTGATGGTCTGCATCCCAGGGTCCTCAGGAAGGTGGCTCTAGAAATAGTGGATGCATTGGTGATCATTTTCCAATGTTCTATAGATTCAGGATTAGTTCCTGCGGATTGGAGGATAGCTAATGTTATCCCACTTTTCAAGAAAGGAGTGAGAGAGAAAACGGGGAATTACAGGCCAGTTAGCCTGACTTCGGTGGTGGGAGAGATGCTGGAGTCAATTATTAAAGAGGTAATAATGGGGCAAGTAAAATGGATGAAGGGGTGCCAGTGGATGTAGTGTATCTAGACTTTCAGAAAGCCTTTGATAAGGTCCCGCACGGGAGACTGGTGACTATAATTAGAGCACATGGTATTGGGGGTAGGGTGTTGGCATGGATAGAAAATTGGTTGGCAAACCGGAAGCAAAGAGTAGGAGTGAACGAGTCCTTTTCAAAATGGCTGGCAGTAGCGAGTGGAATACCACAATGCTCGGTGTTGGGGCCGCAACTGTTTACCATATATATTAATGATTTGGAAGAGGGAATTGCTAGGTTGCTCCTAAGTTTGCGGATGACACAAAACTGGGTGGCAGTGTGAACTTTGAAGAGGATGTTTGGAGGTTGCAGGGTGACCTGGACAGGTTGAGTGAGTGTGCAGGTGCGTGGCAGATGCAGTACAATATAGATAAATGTGAGGTTATCCACTTTGCCGGCAAAAGACTTTGGAGCCATTTGGACTGAGGTGAGAAAAATCTTTTCACCTAGAAAGTTGTGAATTTGTGGAATTCCCTGCCACAGAGGGCAGTGGAGGCCAAGTCACTGGATGGATTTAAGAGAGAGTTAGATAGAGCTCTACTGGCTAGTGGAATCAAGAGATATGGGGAGAAGGCAGGCACGGTTTATTGATTGGGGACGATCAGCCATGATCACAATGAATGGCGGTGCTGGCTCAAAGAGCCGAATGGCCTCCTCCTGCACCTATTTTCTATGTTTCTATGACACAGTTGGGTAAAAGCAATGTTATAAAAGCTAGAGTCAACGGACTTTCAAAGGCCATAAAGTATTTCAGAAAAGTTCATGCTGATCAAACAAGGTGGCGGAGGGAAGCTTATTAATTTCTCACTGACAGACGGCTCAAATATCTGAAAGAATGTGAGGAAAACCGAGTCAATAAAGGGGGCTATGGAGCCATGAGGGAGAATCTGGCCAAATTGACTGGAAAAATACCCTAGAAGGTTTGTCAGCGGAATAACAATGGCAGGTATTTCTGGGAATAATAGACGGTGCAGGATCAGTTCATTCCAAAGAGGAAGATTCCAAGGGGAGTAAGGAGTGACCGTGGCTGACAAGGGACATCATGGACAGTCTAAAAATTAAAGAGAAGAAATACAACGTAGCATAGATGACCGGGAAGCAAGAGGATTGGGTAATGTCTAAAGAGCAATAGAAGAGAACTAAAAAGGCAATGGGGGAGAAAAGATGAGGTACGAAGGTAAGCTAGCAAAGAATATAAAGGATGATAGTAAAAGCTTCTTTCGGTATGTGAAGATGAAAGAATTAGTGAAGACCAAAGTTGGACCCTTGAAGACTGAAAAAGGTGAATTTATTATGGGGAACAAGGAAATGGCAGATGAGTTGAACAGGTACTTTGGAATGGCCTTCACTAAGGAGGACACAAACAATCTTCCTGAAAAAGTCTGGTCTGATAAATCTCCAGGGTCCTGATGGTCTGCATCCCAGCGTACTTAAGGAAGTGGCTCTAGGAATCGTGGATGCATTGGTGATAATTTTCCAGCGTTTTATAGATTCAGGATCAGTTCCTGTGGATATGAAGGTAGCTAATGCTATCCCACGTTTTAAGAACGGCGGGAGAGAGAAAACAGGGAATTATAGACCAGTTAGCCTGACATCGGTGGTGGAGAAGATGCTGGAGTCAATTATAAAAGATGAAATAGCGGCACATTTGGATAGCAGTAACAGGATCGGTCTGAGTCAGCATGGATTTACGAAGGGGAAATCATGCTTGACTAAATCTTCTGGAATTTATTGAGGATGTAACCAGGGAGAGCCAGTGGATGTAGTGTATCTGGACTTTCAGAAAGCATTTTATAAGGTCCCACATAGGTGACTAGTGGGCAAAATTAGGGCACATGGTATTGGGGGTAGAGTGCTGACATGGATAGAAAATTGGTTGGCAGACAGGAAACAAAGAGTCGGGATTAACATGTCCATTTCAGAAAGGCAGGCAATGACTAGTGGTGTGCCGCAAGGCTTGGGTGCTGGGACCGCTGATATTTACAATATACTTCAATGATTTAGATGAAGGGATTCAAAGTAACATTAGCAAATTTGAAGATGACACAAAGCTGGGTGGCAGTGTGAACTCTGAGGAGGATGCTATGAGAATGCAGGGTGACTTGGACAGGTTGAGTGAGTGGGCAGATGCAGTTTAATGTTGATAAATGTGAGGTTATTCACTTTGGTAGCAAAAACAGGAAGGCAGATTACTATCTAAATGGTGTCAAGTTGGGAAAAGGGGAAGTACAACAGGATCTGGGGGTCCTTGTTCATCAGTCAATGAAAGTAAGCATGCAAGTACAGCAGGCTGTGAAAAAAGCAAATGGCATGTTGGCCTTTTATAATAAGAGGAGTTGAGTATAGGAGCAAAGAGATCATTCTGCAGTTGTATAGGGCCCTAGTGAAACCACACCTGAAGTATTGTCTGCAGTTTTGGCCCCCTAATTTGAGGAAGGACATTCTTGCTATTGTGGGAGTGCAGCATAGGTTTACAAGGTTAATTCTTGGGATGGCGGGACTGTCATATGCTGAGAGAATGGAATGGCTGGGCTTGTACACTCTGGAGTTTAGAAGAGTTAGAGGTGATCTTATTGAAACATATATAAGATTATTAAGGCTTGGACACACTAAAGGCCGGAAACATGTTCCCCATGTTGGGGGAGTCCAGAACCAGGGGCCACAGTTTCAGAATAAGGGGTAAGCCATTTAGAACGGAAACGAGGAAACACTATTTCTCACAGAGTTGTGAGCCTGTGGAATTCTCTGCCTCAGAGGGCGGTGGAGGCCCGTTCTGTGGATACTTTCACGAGAGAGCTAGATAGTGCTCTTAAAGATAGCAGTGTCAGGGGATATGGGGTGAAGGCAGGAACGGAGTACTGATTGGTGATGATCAGCCATGATCACATTAAATGGCGGTGCTGGCTCGAAGGGCCGAATGGCCTACTCCTGCACCTATTGTCTATTGTCTGTTGTCTATTGATTTTCCAATACTCCTCTATGTACCTGAAACCAGCTGCTATGGCTTTGCCTCTTCCCATTCATGCTAAGTTCAAAGCACAAGCTCCACAGTGAGGCAAAACAGTAAAGTATTAAATACACAAATATGAGTGTCACCACCCACCTTCGCAGCCTCTGCCGTCTGTGAAGTTATGTTGTTTGCTCGGGTGGAAATATCCTGCCTTACAGGTACAGTAGTAGCTTCCCTCTGTGTTGTGACAATCAGTGTTGGAGCCACACAGTGTTTGTGCAGCAATTCCATTACATTCATCCTCATCTGGATGGAGGAGGAGAAAAAAGATCATGCTTTAATAAAAACCAAGAAGGGATGAGCAGTCTGTTGCCCATGCCAGCCCTCACACTCCACAGCTGATCATTCCTGGTCCTATCGTGACCTGTCCCTCCATCTCCACCATCCCTTGATTCAATCAACATTCACAATGTCAGCCTGGTGTGTCCTCAACAACTGTGGCTCCACAGTGAGGAACAGGAAGACTCACAACCTTCTGAGCAAAGGGACCTTTCCTCAGCCCAGGCCTAAACGGACAAAGCTGCTGCCTCTCTGCTCCTCTGTTACTCCCACATCTACATCAGCAAACTTAGATTATTTCTGCTTTTTGTGAAGTGTGTTATGTCATTACAAGGAGTCTTGCCTACCCCTGCTTCTCACAATACCCCTCACCTCCTCCCACCCCACCTGGCCATCACCACACATCCCTCCCAGTGGACCCCCTCCCCCCTCCGTTGTTCCCATCCACCACTACTCTTCCCATATTGATTCACTCTTCACCTTGCTTTCCTATCAAATTCCAGAATCCGCAGCCTTTTCTTGTTTCCACATCACCTCCCGGTCCCTGTCTCTATCTCCACCCTTTCCTTCCCCACCTCACTCCATCTGCTAATTAACCCTTCCTCATCTGTATCCACCGACCACTTTCCACACTAGCCCCAATCCCTCCCCCACTCTTTGCAGTGGCTGTCTCCCTTCTATTCTTTCTGCCCACATGAAGGTCAGAACCTGTCCATTTTCCACCAGAGATGCTGCCTGACCCACTGACAACTCTCCTTTGTTGTGCCAGATCCCAGCATCTGCGATCTCTCGAGCCTCCTAGACCACCTCATGTTTCACGCTCAAGAGGTACAACACCCAGGGACCTTTGCATTCCATGTTTCCCTCCCTTTCTCACCATCACCCACCTTCTCTCATCCAGTACTTTAGGTGTAACAATCTTACTGTAGGACTTGTCAAGGAACAACTCAGTGTCTCGGACGAACCAGAGGTCATCCACGTCCTTCAACAGTTCCCCAACACGTTCCTTCAGGAGCTATACCTGGTTCCACTTCTCACATTTGTAGCAGCCAGAGGCACCCTTGACCTCCCACATCCTGCAGGCATCACACTGAATCAGTTTGCTTGACATTGAATACAATTCTCCATCTTCAGCGCTTGGTGTGGCGTCCTCCCTCAGCCTCCTCGCCGAAGACTCGCAGCCAAAGACTCGCACTGACTCGCTGCCAAAGGCTCGCACCTTTCTCATAGGGCACGTCCCTCGACAGGGCTGCACCCCTTGATCAAGTCTTGCTTATATCAGACGCTCAATTGCCTAATTGTCCAATTTAGCGATCTTCCAATCTAATTGTTCAGCCAATCCCCACACTCACTCCTAACCTTCATTCCTCTGATGAGCTTGGAAGTATGTGCTTTGTCGTGCAGAGAGAGCAGGTCGGACAAAGCGGCCGTGAGAACAACCGTTGGCTGGACTTGGTGAGTCTTGAGTGCAGGTTTAAAAAGCGGGCAAACAGCACCTTAGCAGTCTTTGAGTGCAGGTCGGACAAAGCACATACTTCCGGGATGACCGGGAAGCAAAAGTGAGATGGAAGATGCGTGGCAGATGCAGTACAATATAGATAAATGTGAGGTTATCCACTTTGCCGGCAAAAGACTTTGGAGCCATTTAAGACTGAGGTGAGAAAAATCTTTTCACCTAGAGAGTTGTGAATTTGTGGAATTCCCTGCCACAGAGGGCAGTGGAGGCCAAGTCACTGGATGGATTTAAGAGAGAGTTAGATAGAGCTCTACTGGCTAGTGGAATCAAGAGATATGGGGAGAAGGCAGGCACGGTTTATTGATTGGGGACGATCAGCCATGATCACAATGAATGGCGGTGCTGGCTCGAAGAGCCGAATGGCCTCCTCCTGCACCTATTTTCTATGTTTCTATGTATCTATGGCACAGTTGGGTAAAAGAAATGTTATAAAAGCTAGAGTCAACGGACTTTCAAAGGCCATAAAGTATTTCAGAAAAGTTCATGCTAATCAAACAAGGTGGCGGAGGGAAGCTTATTAATTTCTCACTGACAGACGGCTCAAATATCTGAAAGAATGTGAGGAAAACCGAGTCAATAAAGGGGGCTATGGAGCCATGAGGGAGAATCTGGCCAAATTGACTGGAAAAATACCCTAGAAGGTTTGTCAGTGGAATAACAATGGCAGGTATTTCTGGGAATAATAGACGGTGCAGGATCAGTTCATTCCAAAGAGGAAGAAAGATTCCAAGGGGAGTAAGGGGTGACCGTGGCTGACAAGGGACATCATGGACAGTATAAAAATAAAAGAGAAGAAATACAACGTAGCATAGATGACCGGGAAGCAAGAGGATTGGGTAATGTCTAAAGAGCAACAGAAGAGAACTAAAAAGGCAATGGGGGAGAAAACATGAGGTACGAAGGTAAGCTAGCAAAGAAATTAAAGGATAATAGTAAAAGCTTCTTTCGGTATGTGAAGATGAAAAAATTAGTAAGACCAAAGTTGGACCCTTGAAGACTGAAAAAGGTGAATTTATTATGGGGAACAAGGAAATGGCAGATGAGTTGAACAGGTACTTTGGAATGGCCTTCACTAAGGAGGACACAAACAATCTTCCTGATATAGCAGTGGCCAGAGGATCTGGGGTGACAGAGGAACTGAAGGAAATCCACATTGGGCAGGAAATGGGTGTTGGGTAGACTGATGGGACTGAAGACTGATAAATCTCCAGGGTCCTGATGGTCTGCATCCCAGCGTACTTAAGGAAGTGGCTCTAGGAATCGTGGTGATAATTTTCCAGCGTTTTATAGATTCAGGATCAGTTCCTGTGGATATGAAGGTAGCTAATGCTATCCCACGTTTTAAGAACGGCGGGAGAGAGAAAAACAGGGAATTATAGACCAGTTAGCCTGACATCGGTGGTGGAGAAGATGCTGGAGTCAATTATAAAAGATGAAATAGCGGCACATTTGGATAGCAGTAACAGGATCGGTCCGAGTCAGCATGGATTTACGAAGGGGAAATCATGCTTGACTAATCTTCTGGAATTTATTGAGGATGTAACCAGGAAAATGGACAAGGGAGAGCCAGTGGTTGTAGTGTATCTGGACTTTCAGAAAGCATTTTATAAGGTCCCACATAGGAGACTAGTGGGCAAAATTAGGGCACATGGTATTGTGGGTAGAGTGCTGACATGGATAGAAAATTGGTTGGCAGACAGGAAACAAAGAGTCGGGATTAACATGTCCATTTCAGAAAGGCAGGCAATGACTAGTGGTGTGCCGCATGGCTTGGGTGCTGGGACCGCTGATATTTACAATATACTTCAATGATTTAGATGAACAAAGAATAAACCTAGCAATTATAGACCTCAAAGAATAAACCTAGCAATTATAGACCTATTAGTTTGACGTCAGTGGTGGGCAAATTAATGGAAAGGATACTTAGAGATAATATGAAAGATGGCAGATGGAGTTTAATGCTGATAAGTGTGAAGTGCTACATCTTGGCAGGACAAATCAAAATAGGACGTACATGGTAAATGGTAGGGAATTGAGGAATGCTGTGGAACAGAGGGATCTAGGAATAACTGTGCATAGTTCCCTGAAGGTGGAATCGCATGTAGATAGGGTGGTAAAGAAAGCCTTTGGTGTGCTGGCCTTTATAAATCAGACCATTGAATATAGGAGTAGGGAAGTAATGTTAAAATTGTACAAGGCATTGGTAAGACCAATTCTGGAGTATAGTGTACAATTTTGGTCGCCTAATTATAGGAAGGATGTCAACAAAATAGAGAGAGTACAGAGGAGATTTACTAGAATGTTGCCAGGGTTCCAGCAACTATGTTACAGAGAAAGGTTGAACGTTAGGTCTTTATTCTTTGGAGCGCAGAAGGTTAAGGGGGGACTTGATTGAGGTCTTTAAAATGATGAAAGGGATAGACAGAGTTGACGTGGATACGTTTTTCCCATTGAGGGTAGGGAAGTTTCAAACAAGAGGGCATGACATGAGAATTAAGGGACAGAGGTTTCGGGGTAACGTGAGGGGGAACTTCTTTACTCAGAGGGTGGTGGCTGTGTGGAATCAGCTTCCAGCAGAAGTGGTGGAGGCAGGATCGATTTTAACATTTAAGAGTAAAGTGGATAGGTATATGGACGTGAAGGGAATGGAGGGGTATGGTCTGAGTGCAGGTAGATGGGACTAGGGGAAAACAAATGGTCGGCACGGACTGGAAGGGCCGAGAGGGCCTGTTTGCATGTTGTAATTTGCATAGCAAATTTGAAGATGACACAAAGCTGGGTGGCAGTGTGAACTCTGAGGAGGATGCTATGAGAATGCAGGGTGACTTGGACAGGTTGAGTGAGTGGGCAGATGCAGTTTAATGTTGATAAATGTGAGGTTATCCACTTTGGTAGCAAAAACAGGAAGGCAGATTACTATCTAAATGGTGTCAAGTTGGGAAAAGGGGGAGTACAACAGGATCTGGGGGTCTTTGTTCATCAGTCAATGAAAGTAAGCATGCAAGTACAGCAGGCTGTGAAAAAAGCAAATGGCATGTTGGCCTTTTATAATAAGAGGAGTTGAGTATAGGAGCAAAGAGATCATTCTGCAGTTGTATAGGGCCCTAGTGAAACCACACCTGAAGTATTGTCTGCAGTTTTGGTCCCCTAATTTGAGGAAGGACATTCTTGCTATTGTGGGAGTGCAGCATAGGTTTACAAGGTTAATTCCTGGGATGGCGGGACTGTCATATGCAGAGAGAATGGAATGGCTGGGCTTGTACACTCTGGAGTTTAGAAGAGTTAGAGGTGATCTTATTGAAACATATAAGATTATTAAGTGTTTGGACACACTAGAGGCAGGAAACATGTTCCCCATGTTGGGGGAGTCCAGAACCAGGGGCCACAGTTTCAGAATAAGGGGTAAGCCATTTAGAACGGAAACGAGGAAACACTATTTCTCACAGAGTTGTGAGCCTGTGGAATTCTCTGCCTCAGAGGGCGGTGGAGCCCGTTCTGTGGATACTTTCACGAGAGAGCTAGATAGTGCTCTTAAAGATAGCAGTGTCAGGGGATATGGGGTGAAGGCAGGAACGGAGTACTGATTGGTGATGATCAGCCATGATCACATTAAATGGCGGTGCTGGCTCGAAGGGCCGAATGGCCTACTCCTGCACCTATTGTCTATTGTCTGTTGTCTATTGATTTTCCAATACTCCTCTATGTACCTGAAACCAGCTGCTATGGCTTTGCCTCTCCCCATTCATGCTAAGTTCAAAGCACAAGCTCCCCAGTGAGGCAAAATAGTAAAGTATTAAATACACAAATATGAGTGTCACCACCCACCTTCGCAGCCTCCGCTTTCTGTGAAGTTACGTTGTTTGATCGGGTGGAAATATCCTGCCTTACAGGTACAGTAGTAGCTTCCCACTGTGTTGTGACAATCAGTGTTGGAGCCACACAGTGTTTGTGCAGCAGTTCCATTACATTCATCCTCATCTGGATGGAGGAGGAGAAAAAAGATCCATGCTTTAATAAAAACCAAGAAGGGATGAGTGGTCTGTTGCCCACGCCAGCCCTCACACTCCACAGCTGATCATTCCTGGTCCTATCGTGACCTGTCCCTCCATCTCCACCATCCCTTGATTCAATCAACATTCACAATGTCAGCCTGGTGTGTCCTCAACAACTGTGGCTCCACAGTGAGGAACAGAAGACTCACAACCTTCTGAGCAAAGGGACCTTTCCTCAGCCCAGGCCTAAACGGACAAAGCCGCTGCCTCTCTGCTCCTCTGTTACTCCCACATCTACATCAGCAAACTTAGATTCTTTCTGCTTTTTGTGAAGTGTGTTATGTCATTACAAGGAGTCTTGCCTACCCCTGCTTCTCAGAATACCCTCACTCCTCCCCCCACCTACCCCACCTGGCCATCACCACACATCCCTCCCAGTGGACCCCCTCCCCCCTCCGTTGTTCCCATCCCCCACTACTCTTCCCATATTGATTCACTCTTCACCTTGCTTTCCTATCAAATTCCAGAATCCGCAGCCTTTTCTTGTTTTCACATCACCTCCCGGTCCCTGTCTCTATCTCCACCCTTCCCTTCCCCACCTCACTCCATCTGCTAATTAACCCTTCCTCATCTGTATCCACCGATCACTTTCCACACTTGCCCCAAGCCCTCCCCCACTCTTTGCAGTGGCTATCTCCCTTCTATTCTTTCTGCCCACATGAAGGTCAGAACCTGTCCATTTTCCACCAGAGATGCTGCCTGACCCACTGACAACTCTCCTTTGTTGTGCCAGATCCCAGCATCTGCGATCTCTCGTGCCTCCTAGACCACCTCATGTTTCACGCTCATTCAAATATTCATCACAAGAGAAATAGAACAATTTTCTTGGACTTTCTTGATAGGGTTAGAGACACCTGGTGAATGAAGCTGGGGAGACTGGGAAACTTGAGGCAGAGTGAGGTACCCTGACCTTGCCTCAGCTTTCCACATCTTGGCGTCATGGATACCCATTGAACCTTCCACCATTCAGGAACTGCAGATACTGGCATAGAAAAAGACACAAAGTGCTGGAGTAACTCAGCAGACCAGGCAGCATCACTGGAGAACAGGTACAGGTGACGGATCGGGTTGTCGTGGGGGTGCGGAGAAAGCTGGAAGAGAATTCGGGGCAGGACTAAGCCTGGCAAGTGATATGTAGATACAAGTGGGGAAGGGGCTGATTGACAGATAATTGGACAAAGGCCAGGCATGAAAAAACAAGCAATGTGAGATGAGGATAGAAAAGGTCGAATGATAAAGCCATAGAAAGGTTTATAGATGGAAGGGGACGGAGGTAGAGAAATAGGTTGGAATCCGGCTTGGCCACAGGGAAGAGAGGGTGGAATAAAAGGAGGGGAGAAAAAGGGGGGGGGGGGGGGGGGCGGTTGTTTTGGATTAGTTACCTCATGTTGGAGTACAAAATGTTCATGCCATTGAATAGTAAGATTAAACGAGAACTTACCAAGTTTGAAGGTTGATCTGTATTTTACGAGGAGTCGCGGTGAGGGATTTCGTGAAGACCCCGCCAGCACGCATGCGCAGCATCCTTCAAAGCAGCGGTGTGGAATCACAGAAAACACCATGACTAAAAATAGTAAGATGAAGAACGTAGAACTTCCGAGTTGACCTTATGATAGAGGGTGGGAGCGGGGGGCACGAAATCCCTCACCGCGACTCCTCGTAAAATACAGGTCAACCTTCAAACTTGGTAAGTTCTCGTTTAATCTTACTATTTTTACTTTCGGAGTCACGTAAGTGACTTTGTGAAGATTTCAAAGCTCTGTGATTTCACGCCCTGGACAATGATGCTTATCACACGCGCAAGTCTGGACAATGTCCTAAAATGCTTATCACACTGCCGCAAGTCTGATGGAGGACCAGGCTTATTGTGTTAATGCAGTTCAGTCGAAACTGGCTGAAAAAGTAATACAATTTGAGGATTCATCCTGATCAAATAAAATTTAAAAAAAAAAAACCATTTATTTGACCAGGGGTGGCCACCATGCTGTCCAGTCGCAGTTTTTGTAACGTCTGGACTCGTTGGGCTGTAGTCAGTGCCATCAGCATCACCACCTTGAGGGTGAGCAGTTTCAGTGGTAGCTCATTCATTGGAGCCCAGCTCCTCAGTAGGGTCAGCACGATCCCCACATCCCACGTTACTGTATATCTGGGTCGTGGAGGGTTGGTGTTGAACACTCCCCTCATTAGTTTAGACACCAGGTGGTTGGAGCCTATACCTATATCCAGGTATGAGGACAGCGCACTCCTGGCGCTGTTGATGGCACTGTAGCTAAGGTCAGCATCGAAATGGAGGCCAGTTAGAAATTCCAGGACATCAGGTATAGTTGCTGTGTTGGACGTCTTGTTGGTACGAGCACAGAATGCCTCCCACTTTCTGATTTGCGTGAGGTACTGCTTCCGAGTTGATTCTCGGCATGATGCTGAGATGAGTTCCATGGCTCGTGGTGAGATGCCCGCCTGGATGAGTGGTCTTTTCAGAACCTGCAGGCCAACAAGTTTAGGTGACCATGGCAAGGATGACTATCCCCCGTAATGGGGTGAGTAATCAATTTGGGATGTTTCCCAATCGACATCCATGGTTGTTTTAAAATTTTAACGACCATCGGGTACCATGGCTGTGTAGGCCAGTCGGGAATGATCAATATGCCAGTTGCAGAGTCCAGTTTAATTTTCTGCAATACCCGACTGATGAGGCAAAATGGGGGAAATGCGTAGCAAAACCATTTCCCCCAATGGATAGAAAACGCATCCATTGCTATTGCCCCAGGGTCTGGTTTCCAAGACACATACGTTGGTATCTGATGGTTCAACCTGGACGCAAAAAGGTCAATATCTGGTGTCCCATAGTGAGCTATAATGTCTCCAAAAATTTGGGGGTTCAACATCCACTCGATGTTGTCATTGAATACTCGTGACCTGGTGTCCGCCACTGTATTAAGCATCCCTGGCATATAGGTCGCAGTAATCCAAATATTCCTTTCAATGCACCAGTGCCAAATTGTGTTTGCCAATTCATCACAAGATAGCGACCTGATACCACCCATATGATTGATGTAAGCCACCACTGTAGTGTTATCTATTTGGAGGCGGACATGTAAATCCCGTGAGTTGGTACAGTAAGCCCGCAGTCCATGAAATGTCCCCAGCATTTCTATATAATAGTAAGATTAAATGAGAACTTACCAGTTTGAAGTTTGATCTTTATTTTATGAGGAGTTACGATGAGGGATTACGTGAAGACCCCGCCAGGACGCATGCGCGACATTCTTCAAAGCAGTGGTGTGAAATCACAGATACCAGAGTAGACTAATATAGTAAGATAAGAGAGAACTTCCATACCAGTTGAACTTTATAATAGAGGGTCTTGATAGCGGAGGGCACGTAATCCCTCATCGTAACTCCTCATAAAATAAAGATCAAACTTCAAACTGGTAAGTTCTCATTTAATCTTACTATTTTACTTCGGAGTCACGTGAGTGACTACGTGAAGATTTCAAAGCTCTGTGATTTCATGCCCTGGAACGAGACCATGCTCACACACTGCCATTCTGGGACGGAGGATGAACGTATTTCACACACACGACACTGTGCTGAAAAACAATAAAGGTATTATTCATACCTAAAATAATATGCCCCACATTGGGTAATTTATTTTACAGAACTTAATTTTTCCCTGCAAACGTCTCAGGATCGGCCACGGGTTTATTATAAAGCATTGAATGCGTTCATTGCTCCACCCCGCTGTGGCAAGGATGTGGTCCATAGGAACTCCCATCATCCTAGCGTCCGATGTAGATGCAGCCCTGTTGGAGTGAGATTTGAAACATTAGTATTCACCACTGCACGTAATACCACCCGAACCATCTGGATATGGTTTGCACTGTGACCTTAGGTGAGGGCATTTATGGCTAATGAGAAAGCTCTCTCCGTGCCCATAAGTGTCTTGGTGACTATATGTTGGAAAGTATGTGTCACTATGCAGGGCCGACTATCTGCAGGATAGGCCAGAACTCTAATATTGGATAGGCCAGAACTCTAATATTGGCCAAAGGAACCGGGTCAGTCTAGTTTAAGTACCCCTGTATGTAGCAGGTTATCTGCCATTTGTGACAGACATGACGTCCTATTCTAGCTTGTGTAAGGACTGGACCCGTTGTGCTGATCCAAGTGCCATAATCATTCCCATCTAGGATATTAGTTTGTCCAGAGTGAGCCCCGATATTGGTGTCCATCCTCGTAACATGGTGTACTACCTATGTCCCATATATGGGTGTATCTGGGCCTGGGGGGAATAGAGTACAAATACCCCTCATTCGTTTAGGTACTAGTGGGTGTGATCCTATAGCCAGGTGATCACTCCCTCTGCCCAGATATAAGATAGGGCACTCATTGCACAATAATGGCACTGTAACTCAATCCTTCATCGAAATGAAGGGTGGCCAGAACTCCAGCACTTCAGTGTAGGTGGCTGAGTCATATGTAGTGTTCCGTCCTGGTGCAGAACACTTCCCATTTCCTGACATATGTCAGGTACTGTCTTCTCGTGGACTCCCTGCACGACGCTGAGATGGCATTGATCGTCCTGTCGGAGAGTCCGTATCCCAGAAATGGCCTGTTCAGAAACTGCAACTCAACAAGTTCATACAGTCATGGCACGGATACTTTCCCGCACGGGGTGTGCCAACCTCCTTGGCCGTTGTTGATCCAGATGCAGGGTTCTGAGACCATCTTTGTACTGTTGGGAACCATGGTACCCGTTGCGGCGTCTTGTTTAATTATTGTAAGACTCGCCTGATGAGGCAGAAGGGGAAAATGCATAGCAAAACAAATCCCCCCCCCCCCCCCCCCAATGCAGCGAGAAATCGTCCATCGCTGCTGCCCCTGGGTCTGGTTCCCAAGCAACATATGTTGGTAGTTGGTAGTTGGTGAATTAGTCCGGATGGAAAAAAGGTTGATATCTGGTGTCCCATACCGGTCTATAATATCTGTAAACACTTTCCGATCCAACATCAATTTAATGTTGTCGTTGAATTTACGTGACCTGATGTCTGCCACTGTATTTAGCTTACCTGGAAGGTAAGTGGTTGAGATCCAAATCTCTCTCCCAGACACCAGTGCCAGATATTATTAGGCAATTCATCACATGATATCGACTTTATTTCACCCATATGATTATATATAGGCCCCCAGTGTGGTATCAATCTGTACCGTACATGCAACTGGTGCTCATCTGAGCAGTAGGCCCTGAGTCCATGAAACGCTCCCAGCATTTCTAGATAATTAATTCCTAGTGCTTTAAACAGAATAATTTTTTGTGCACTCATCTGCCACCACAACTTGCGGTGGTATTAGTTGCTCCCCAACCTTTAGCACTGGCATCAGTCTGTAATGTACCCTAGGGATATAGAATGGGGTGATGGGGTTAGGATAATATGGAACATTTCTATCCACCAGTTTAATTCTAATTTACTTTCCCTGGTAGTTGCATAGGCCTATTGAAATGGCCTGTATGATTTTTGAGAGCTAAAATTTCCCTCTTCCAGGTTTTAATAATGGAGTGGTCCAATTGTGCTGCTGGGAACGCAGCCACCAATTCCCAATCACTCTTGCTCCTTGCCGAATGGATGGTTCCCTGATGCCAGTGAGGCTTTTGCATACTCCCATCAAGTCTGTCACTTTGTTTGCTGGCAAGGTCACAGAGTCAATAGTGAACCCCAAATAATCCATGGTAGTGGAGGGTTCCAATTTTGTTTTATCTGGATGTACGTTAAAACCTCTCTGTTGTGGCTGATACCACCAATGTAGCCAGCTCCAATTTTCACCTACAATGAGAATATCATCAAGGTAAGCCATGACGATATGGTTATGTTTCTTTAAGTATGCTAAAGCTGGTTTTAATAAATTTGTAATAGCCTGGGTGCTGATGACAACCCATTGGATAAGGCATACTGCCATTGCTGTCCCATCCAGATAAATTTCAGGTATTTACGATGACCCTGTGTGTGACAAACGTGTCTATTTTGAAATGGGCATACTGAACGGAAGTATTTAGTTCGGTCAAATCTGTAATGATACGGCAACCACCATCTTTTTAGTTTTTTATAAATATATTTGATACGAACTCTTGAAATTCTCTGATTGTTTTCTCAATCCCTTTTGTGTTTAGTCTTAACAGTTCAGCATGGCCTGCTGTTCTCTCTTTTTGTGAAGTATGAACTTCCTGCTAGGCGTATGCTGAACTGGGACGGTAGTTCGTATACAAATTCAATTTTGTAATTCTGAATACTTCCGAGTATGTAAAAGTTCAGAGGTAAAAGTGCAGCACACATGATGAAACAAGTGCAACCGTCCCCCAACTTTAATGAATCGGACATGCAATGTTTTTTTAAGACAACCAGACCCACCTACCTCCATGGTAACCGTGTTGAGTGGGTTGTCTCCGCAGTTGTTTCTTCTGGTATTGTGTTGCTGCGTTGTGGGGTTGGCGCGTTTTCCATGAAGGCCGGGCTGGGCCATGGTCTGAAAGACCGCTGTGCAGGTGGGCCGGCCTTCGAGCTTTCACCACCAGATGGTCTTCCATAGCACCGATGTCTGGTGGGTGTGTAGGGGTGCTGCCGCTGTTGATAGTGGGTTTTAGAGGTGCTTGGCACCTTGATCAGGCCTATAGCCTTGGCTTCCTCATGCAGGTCTTTCACCTGCTTCGGGAGGTCCCCCAACAGCAATTTTGGCGCCTGTGTGCTACTTGTCTTGCATAATTCCGCACTTCTTGATGATGCTCTTCCTGTAACTGTAAATCTCCACTGAGTATTACACAGTCTGCTAGAGCATCACGTAACTCTTCAGGCAAATCAACCCCATCAGTTGTCCTGGTACTGCTGTGATTTTAGCAGCCAGCAGTTTCCTCTGGAGCTTCACCTCCTGGCTCCTTATAGATGGGCTCCTGTTGCCCCAGATGGGGTCATAGACTGCTGGTACTTTAAGAGAAATGGAGTTCTCTGGAGCAATGTACTTCCCAGCCATAAAGTTAATGGCTTGCTCCTGTAGCTGGTTTGTAGCCATGTATTTTTTACTGGCTTGCAGCTTTGTATAGGCAGTCCTCTTGAGTTGATACAGCATGTGTCCCACAATCTTCTGCTGCTCTCTCTTCTGGCACCCCTCACAGTTGACTGTTCAGCCATTGCCCCTTCTTCAGGGTCAGCCCAGCTCTGACCCCTAATGCTCCCCTGCGAAGAGGGTGAGACATTTGGCAGTCCTTGAAAGGATGCTGCCGTGGGTCTGCGAGAGACCCACTGTGACTCTGCCCCTGCATAAGCAGGTCACGCTGGAGCACTGCTCCCCACCCGCTCCCGCGGGAAAGACGCCCGCCGTCGCTATCTGTGAACGGGGTGTCTTCAGGTCCGGACCCAGCCGAGTCCACGGACCTGTCCGACTTCCGGGTGGTTTTGCCGCCGACCGCGGCGCACCTGTGGTCTGTAGCGGCGAGAAGCCGGGAGCTGCTGGCAGCACCTGCAGCTCTGGAGAGACGGCACGCTGCTGGCTGCTTCCACAGCAGCGGTATCAGCTGCTGCTCTCCCCTGCGCGACTCCATGGTGCTTCCTCCTGAAAAAGAAATTACACCGAGTCGCCACGCTCACCAGAAAAGGTAAGACTTACCTTCAGTAATTTTTCAAAATTCGCGCTGGAGGAGCGGCGCTCCTCCCGACTGTCGCTTCCGCAATGCGTTCGACGATATGTCGCGCATGCGTCCTGGCGGGGTCTTCACGTAGTCACTCACGTGACTCCGAAGTAAAATTTATCCCGTGTGACTCCAGGAAGGTAGACTCACGAGCATTCCATCTGCCACCACAACTGGACATCGTATCAGTTGCTCCCCAGCCTTGTGCGCTTGCGTCAGTTTGTAGCACGACGTCTGGGTTGCTTACTATGATGGGTCTATGACACTCACTAATATTGTCAACCCACCATTGTAGCTCGGTTCTAGCCTTTGGTGGTAACCAGATTGGCCGATCAAAGTGCCCAGCATTTGCTTTTAATGCTGTGATCTTTGTTCTTTGTAAATTTCGGTAGTGTAGTGGTCCGAATTGTGCAGCTGGGAATGTAGCTACCAATTTCCCTATTACTTTTGCCGTTTGCCGAATGGTCGGTACCCTGGTGCAAGTAAGACTGTGGCACTCTTCTTTTATAGCAGTAGCTTTATTGGTTGGGATGGTAATCTTCATTAAGTTGGTGTCTAGGGTGAACCCCAAATAATCCATAACCGGGTGCAATTTTGACTTGTCTGGATGGATTACAAATCCCAGCTTCTCGAAGAGAGCCTTAGTTGCACCCACTGCCCGTGTAGCCAATTAGAGGGTCTGACCCACTATAAGGATATCATCCAAATATGTCATAACCATAAAATTTTATTGTCGGAGAAGAGCCAATATAGGTTTTACTAATTTTGTAAACAGCCTAGGGGCTGTGGTGATTCCATTGGGCAATGCCTTGTATTCCGATAATTGATCCTTCCAGACAAACTTTAGAAATTTCCTGTGAGCCTCAGAGATGGGCACCGTATAGTATGCATCTTTTAAATCGATGCATGCCATAAAGTACCCTGGGTAAAGCATCTGTTTGGCTGTTTCAAAAGTATCCATTTTGAAGTGGGTATATTGTACAAAAGTGTTCAGCTCAGTTAGGTCTATTATAATCCGACATCCCCCATCTTTTTTAATTCTGGTGAAAATGTTGGACACAAACTCAATAGGTTCATGCGTTGTTTTACCAATTACCCATTTTGCTGCTAGCCGTATAATTTCAGCATGTCCTGCCTCCACCTCTTTTTGGGATAGTATAAATTTCCTATGAGGCGAATGCTGGGTAGGGGGATTTATACCACCAATAAATTCTATAACATAGCCTTGAACATTTTGTAAAATAAACTCATCTGTAGTGACAGTTTTCCATAATTCCAAAAAAGCCCTGCAATCGCCCACCAATTTGTGCAGGAGGGGATGCTACGGCGTGAGAGGAACCAAGCCCCCTTACCTCCATGGTTAGCGGCGGTTCCTCACGTATGGCGTTTTGGGTGGACGTTGTGGAGGTTGACGGGATGGCGGCCGCATCTTCCATGCAGGCCGCTGTTGGCCTTGTCCTAAAAAAGGTCGTTGTGTTTGGGGAAGTGGAGGTGGATAGGTCCTTTGTGTCCTGTCCGGCAGTCGTGGTTTCCAGTTTGTGTGTGGCTGTTGCCGGTGGTATGGGTGAAGTCTGGCCATAGGAGGTTTCATGGGGCCAGCTGTTTTGTCCTCCTCGTCCAGTTCCTTCACTTGTTTGGACAGGTCACCAAACAATTGTGGAGCGGTTGATGGACGGCACAACCCTGCGAATTTGGGGTTGAGTGTGGGCTTAATGGAGCTCTTACGCAGGCAGTTGATCTCATACTGGGCATTGCATAGGAGTGCCAGGGCATCTTGTTGTTCACTGGACACATTATCCCCGTCAAGGGTCCTAGAAAACGCCGTTATGCCCGTGGAGAGGACCTTTAAGATACGCTGTAGGCGGAAATCCTGCATCCTGGTGGCCGTACTCAAGTGTCCCCAGATCTGGACATTAACCAAGGGCACACTGAGGTTGATGCAGTTCTCGGGCGGTTTTATTTTCTCCATAGTATCATTGAGAACCTGACTCTGGAGTTGGTGAGTAGGCAGGTAATCAATGGTGCCCGCCAGTTTGTGGTGCAGGGGTTCCCCTGTTTGTGTGGTTGCGGCAAACTTGCCCACCACGTCCAGCATATCCTCCTCATGCTCTGGCTCAGCGGTCACTGGCTGTCCCGGGTCGTCTTCAAACACAGCGGCTGGGCAACTGCTAGCACTTCTGGCTGGTGACGACGATATGCTGAGACTGTGGCGGCCCACCTGTCTGATATGAAGGCAGGTGAGTTGGATCGGCGCCGGCCCCCCGAACCTGGCTCCCCGGAGTCCGTGCAGGCTTACCTCCACAATCGACCAATTTTTGGCGTGGAGGCGCATGGTCGGCCAGAGCTCCCAGAGCTGAGCTGACTGACCGTCTACTGCTGCCACCTCTGCCCTTGACCGCAGCCTGACGGGGTGTTTGTCGGCGGCACCTGCTCCTGCAGGCCTGCTCGACGCAGCAGTAGAGCTGCCAGACTGCTCTACGGCAGATCTCCCTGGCAGTGGTACGTGGTGGAGCACAGCTGTAGGGCTCCCCTGTAGTGCAGCTGACCCCCGGCCCAGCCCCCTCGGGTCTACTGGAGCACGAGGTGGGGTTGCTTGCAACGAGCGGGGCCCCTTGGCATGTACCTGTTTCCCCCCTGCACGTACCTCTTTTCTTGGTGGAAGGGGGCTTGTAGTCTGGATCCGTTGCATCCAGCATCCAGCACTCCCCCCCCCCCCCCCCCCCCCCCCAGCCTGCCGATGCAAATGCGCGCGACGGTATGCTGCGCATGCGCGTTGGCGGGAACTTCACGAAGTCACTCACGTGACTCCGAAGTAAAATTGCAAGTTAAAGGCATATACGAGATGCTGCTCCTCCAGTTTGCGCATGGCCTCACTCTGGCAATGGAGGAGGCCCAGGACAGGTCAGTATGGAAATGGGAAGGGGAGTTAAAATGGTTAGCAACCAGCAGACAGTGCCCGAGGCCAGGATCAAACTCAGGTTGCTGGCGCTGTGAGTCAGCAGCTCTGTCAGTCGTGCCACTGTGCCACTAATAAACTATATCACACGTGCTGATATACGATGAAAATCGTTGTATCATGGGTTATCCAGTCAAATCATCCCATACATAGGTACAACAGGTGGTGCAAAAAGAGAAAGAAAGCAGAGTGCTGAATGTAATGTTACAGCTGTAGAGAAAGTGTAGCCAAGAAAAAGTGCACAAGCTGCAACAAGGTGGAATGTGTTTCAGGCAAAAAACTTGCCACGTGCATCTCCTTTAACTTTGCTTCTCTCACCTTAAAGTTATGCCCTCCAGTATTTGATATTTCCATCTGCCATTTCTCCACAGATCCCACTTTCATAACAAAAGGATTTGAGTATAGAAGCAGGGAGGTTCTACTGCAGTTGTACAGGGCCTTGGTGAGACCACACCTGGAGTATTGCGTACAGTTTTGGTCTCCAAATCTGAGGAAAGACATTCTTGCCATAGAGGGGGTACAGAGAAGGTTCACCAGACTGATTCCTGGGATGTCAGGACTTTCATATGAAGAAAGACTGGATAGACTTGGCTTGTACTCGCTGGAATTTAGAAGATTGAGGGGGGATCTTATAGAAACTTACAAAATTCTTGAGGGGTTGGACAGGCTAAATGCAGGAAGATTGTTCCCGATGCGTTTCTTACAGTCTGTGACCCCTGCAATCTTGGTGTCATCTGCAAATTTACTAAATACCCAATAACATTCACATCCAAGTCCTTTATATATATATATAAACTGTGCATAGTTCCCTGAAGGTGGAATCGCATGTAGATAGGCTGGTAAAGAAAGCCTTTGGTGTGCTGGCCTTTATAAATCAGAGCATTGAATATAGGAGTAGGGAAGTAATGTTAAAATTGTACAAGGCATTGGTAAGACCAATTCTGGAGTATGGTGTACATATATTTATCACAAACAGCATAGATCCCAGAGCAGATCCCTGTGGAACTCCACTTGTCACAGACCTCCAACCTGAATATTGTGTTTCCACCACAGTCCTCTGTCTTCTATCTGTAAGGCAGTTCTGAATCCATATGACCAAGTCACTGTTTATCCCATGCATCATAAAGTTCTGAATTAGCAAACCATGGGACCTTTATCAAATGCCTTACTAAAATCCATGTAGACAACAACCACTGCTCTACCATCATTAATCATCTTCATCACCTCCGCAAAAGATTACATCAAGTTAGTAAGATACAATCTAGCATGAACAAAGCCATGCTGACTGTCTCTATATTACCCATTCTCTTCCAAATGGGTTTAAATCCGATACTGAAAAATTCTCTCCAATATCTTCCTCGCTGATGTGAGGCTTATTGAGCTACAATTCCCTGGATTATCTCTACTTCCCTTCTTACACAAAGGAACAACATTAGTGACCCGTCAGTCTTCTGGGATGTCGTCTGTGCTTAGAGAAGATACAAAGATCTTTGTCAAGGCTCCTGCCCTCTTGTTGGTATCAATAACCTGGGATAAATCCTATCAGGCCCTGGGTATTCATGCACCTTAATGGTATTTAAGAGTCCCAACACCTCCTCTTTCTTAATCTCAAACTGCTCTTGCATATTAGTATTCTCCACACTGATCCTCCTTGTCTTTGGTGAAAAGAGATGCAATAAACTTGTTTCTTTACCTGACCCTTGACCAAGCACAAGTTCCTCCCTTATCAGTCCAAGCAGTCCAACCTAATCCCTGCGTACCCTTGTTTTTAAAATTTAGGTACAAAATGTATGATTTTCATTAATCTGGTCAATTTGTGGCCCCTTTTGGCCCTTCTAATTGCCTGCTTGAGTTCTTTGCTCCTTGATTTACATTCCTTTAAATCATTCGTTTAATTCCATCTTAAACTTGCATACAGTTGTTATTTCCTTTTGACCTAATTTACCTCTTCAGTCACACAAAGTTCTCTTCCTTTGCAATCCCTATCCCTCCTGCTTACTGGAACATGGAACGGTCCTGAACTTTAATCTATTGGCCTTTAAATGACTGCCCCATGTCAATGTGGACTTACTAACAACTGCTTCCAATATTCCCTCCTGTGCTCCCGTCTAATAACAACATAATGTGCAAATCCAATTTAGTACCTTACAGCAAAGTCCAAATTTATCCCTATACAAAACAAACTAAAACAAGAAACTAAAACATGATCATTATCCTCAAAATGCTCTTCCATCGTAACACCAGTCACCTGGCCTGATTCTTTTCCCAACACATGGATAAGAATGTTTAAGAAGGAACTGCAGATGCTGGAAAATCAAAGGTAGACAGAAATGCTGGAGAAACTTAGCGGGTGAGGCAGCATCTATGGAGCGAAGGAAATAGGCAACGTTTCGGGTCAAAATCCTTCTTCAGACTGATGTGAAGGGGTGGGGGGGGGGGGGGGGGGGGGTGAGGAAGAAAGGAAGAGGTGGAGCCAGAGGGCTGAGAAGGGGAAGAGAAAATAAGGACTACCTGAAATCAGAGAATTTAATGTCAATACCGCTGGGATGCAAACTGCCCAAGCGAAATATGAGGTGCTGCTCCTCCAATTTATGGTGGTCCTCACTCTGGCCATGGTGGAGGCCTAGGACAGAAAGGTCAGATTCGGAATGGGAGGAGGAGTTGAAGTGCTGTGCCACCGGGAGATCAGGTTGGTTATTGCGAACCGAGCGGAGGTGTTTGGAGAAGCGATCGCCAAATAATGGGTAAGTATGATCTCTTCTCGGGCTGGACTATCCATGTACTGTTTCAAGAAACCATTGTGGATGTAGCTCACAAATTCTGCCCTTTCTAAACTATTGGTACTCAGTAAGTCGCAATCCATATGGGGAAGTAAAAGTAATCTACTGAGATACCCCTGTGAGTTTGGCATCTTCCCGTCGA
Organism: Okamejei kenojei; assembly: GCA_035221665.1. NCBI lineage: Eukaryota > Metazoa > Chordata > Chondrichthyes > Rajiformes > Rajidae > Okamejei > Okamejei kenojei. Next base: position 20,043,314 of record CM069166.1, on the reverse strand, counting down.
CATATTTGTTCTACTATGTCCTGCTGGCTATTGAGGGACCTATAGTACAATCCCATTGGAATGCTTGTATCTTTCTTAGTTTTGAGCTCTACCCCACAGCAGGTTTTCTCTAAGTGAGGCAGTGACCTTCTCCCTGATTAGTAGAGTAACTCCTTCACCTCTTTGCCCTCCTTCTTTGTCACATCTGAAACATCAAAACCCTGGAACATTAGGCTGCAGTCATGTCCTTCTCGCAACCACATTTTCTGCAATGGCCACAATATCACCGTCCCAAGCACCAAATTAAGATCTACACTACGTTCATCTGGTTTGTCGAAACCAGAAACTATAGATTCTGAATTACAGAAAAATAAGACAAAGGGCTGGAGTAACTCAATATCCACGTGCTACTCAGTATGGATTTAAGAGAGAGTTAGATAGAGCTCTAGTGGAGTCAAGGGATATGGGGAGAAGGCAGGCACGGGTTATTGATAGCGGACGATCAGCCATGATCACAATGAATGGCGGTGCTGGCTCGAAGGGCCGAATGGCCTCCTCCTGCACCTATTTTCTATGTTTCAATGTTTCTATGTAACTCAGCAAGACAGGCAGTATCTCTGGAGAACATGGATAGGAGACATTTCAGGTTGGGACCCTATCCATGTTCTCCAGTAATACCACCTTATCCACTGTGTTACTTTAGCATTTGTGTCATTTTGTTCTTTGTTTGTCCATTCTTTGAGGCTTGCTGGTTATACCCTCTACCTTACCCACAGTCCTTCTACATGCTGACCTACTACTCTGGTGCCAGCCCCACTGCTTCTCTCGTTTAAACCCTCCTGAGTAGCACGTGGATATTGAGTACAATGATACAGGTCCCCTCCAGTTCAGAAGCAACCTGTCCCTCTTGCAAAGGTGACGTCTGCCCTGAAGCGATCCCAATGGTCTAAAAATCTGCCATCCATCCCTGAGACACGCATTCATCTGTCCTATTGTCCGTTCCTACCCTCACTGACATGTGGCACGGGAGTAATCTGGAGAGTAGGTCCTGCTTTTTAATCTTTTGCCTAACTTCCTATATTCATTCTACAGGACTTCATCCCATTTCCCACCCATGTCATTTGTGGAAGACATTCACTGCTTCCAGCTGCTTATCCTCCCCCTTGAGAATGTTCTGCAGCCACATAGAGACATCCAGGATCCTGGCACCTGGGAGGCAACACACCATTCTGGAGTCTCGTTTGCTGCCATAAAGAGTTGATAGTGGGTAGACATTTCATGAGCATGTGGATGATTTACAACAATTGTTCATTTCTGTGTAAAAATAGCAACCAATTAATAATATAATTTTGTACTGTCTTTGCAAATACTAACGATCTCCGAGAAAAGTTGAGGAATACAGGGTTCACGTAAAGTGAAGGAACCAAATAAAAGCCGTACTATTGGGGAATTTGGGGTATTGTAGGGATAGAAGACTGATAAATTGCCTGGGCCCAGTATCTGCATCATTAGGTTTAGGTTTATTATTTTCATGTGCACTGAGTTACGGCAAAAAGCTTTTACTTGCACTTTATCCAGTCAAAACAGATAATACTATACACAAAAACAATCAAACCAAACACAGGTATCACAGGAGGAGCGGAAAGAATATAGTTTCTCCTCAGATAATACTAGACATGAATACAATCAAGCTAAGTGGCGGAAGTGGCGGCGCTGCCCAAGCAGCTGCGGCTCGTCTGCAGTCCGTCTGTCTTTCCTTTTTTGTTTTCTTTTTGTCTTGTTAGATGTATGTTTTAGTCTATTTTTAGTTCTGGGGGGTGGGGGAAACTTTTTTTAAATCTCTCCCTTTAACGGGGATGCGACCTTTTCCTTGTCGTATCTCTGTCTCCGTCTGCGCTGAGGCCTAATATCATGGAGCTGGCGGCCTCCAACTGGAATCGACCTTGGGGGCTCCTGTGGCAGAGCCTGTGGACTCGCCATCGCGGAGCTGGCTGACTGCGGAGGCTGTGGTGGTGCTGTGGCTGCGACCCGACTTCGGAGCTTCGGAGGTTTCGGCCGCGAGCCCTGTGGACGGTAACATCGGGAGCTCGCACATCCCTGGTTGGTGACCGATTTTCGGGAGCTCCCGCAACAGCAGCTTCATCCGCCCCGAATCGTGGAGTTTGAATCGGCCCGTTCACGCAGCTTAAAATCGGCTGCGGGATGTACCATCACCCGGCGAGGGCTTCACCATCGAGAGCCTCGATCGCCTCGACACAGCGGGAGAACAAGCAAGGAAGATATAAGACTTTTTGCCTTCCATCACAATGAGGAGGTGCCTGGAGATTCACTGTGATGGATATTTGTGTTAAATTGTGTTCATTGTGTGTTTTGTTGCTTTTTTCTGTCATGACTGTGTGGTACGAAATTTAGTTCAAACTTGTTTGAATGACAGTGAAGGAAATTCAATTCAATGCAATTCAATAAACGCAAGAGCCACAGGCAGACAGAAGAAAATATACATTCTTAGCGATGTAGCGCAACTGTTCCAGAGAAAAAGTCCAAAGTCCGCAATGAATTAGGTTGGAGAATTGGGACAGCTTATGGACCATTCACAGGT